>KZ308258.1:187398-286487 GCA_000376725.2 Ladona fulva
CGAATACAACACTTCTCTGCAGGGTCCCATACACTACACGCATATTCCAAGTGAGGCCTGACCAACGCAACGTAACATCTCTCACGGACTTTTTCATCGCTTCTACCGACAATTCTCTTCACAAATCCAAGTTTTCTAAGCGCCCGACCACATATTTTATGGATGTGGGTACCCCAGCTTAAGTTAGTACATGTGGTTAATTTATGTGGAAGCTTGCCTGCCATCTATCGTAAGTGTTTTTTTTTCAACTTTGTTTCAGCCTCTGTAGCAACCAAGTTCTATTTATAGCAATGTAAATGCTTATGGATTTTTTCTTAAAATAAGTGGCCATGAAGGTATAATTAAAGATGCTTAGAAGAATAATGAGGAAGATGTTAATTTGATTAGCTAATGTAAACAGCAGATGCAGTTTGGTTAGTAATTATCAGTAAATGTTAATAATTTTTGTTCGATCTGTCCTTTCATCTTGGAATAGATTTTCATCGACCAAACGATTATGTATATAGAAACGCAAATAGGTTTACATACGCGTAAAATTCTATATGACCTTATTTGAGGTACAATCAAACGAGATCCGCAAAAGATTTGCAACATCATAAAAATAAATGTAACAAAATTATCACAATTACCGCACCACTGAGTTCCACACCCAACTGTAATGTGTCATTATTATTGCTATGAATTAAGTTACAAGCGTAAGAATAGTCATGACGAAGCAAACTCAAAATACAGCGCGATCTCGGTAATCCGACTCATATGCAACCGGTCATAGTCGGATTATCGAAAACGACGGATAATTGGAAATGCACGAATATAAAAAATTTTAAAATATTAATTTAGCAATCAAATGCAAAATTATGTTATCCGTGCGCCCGCCTGGTCTTATTTTCTTAGATAAATTGTTTTCTTTTTCCGATACAATAGGTCACGTAACCAAAACTTCATACAAATTATGTACGAACGGAACAGACGCACATCTGGATACATAATATTGAAACAAATACTTGAATTGAATACAATGTATTGAAAAATCTTTCATATAAAACTGATGAAATTATGATAGCCGAAGGGAGGTCGCCAGTCCAGCACGCCGAATTACTGGACGTGTTGGATTAATGCAAGGCCGGATTACTGAGATCGTACTGTATGTACCAATAAAAATGCTCAATAGCATTAGATTAACCCAATTAATACACTTCTCAATATGACTAAGGAGATAAATAGTCTGTGAGATCAGGGATAACATTATAAAGCATATGTAAGCAGTCTCTCTTTTGTAAAAACAAATAAACATAATGGAATTTTTATAATTTTTCACCCTCCATTTCTGACTACAACTTTACTCCTCCCGTACAGAAACTGGTATTAATTTTATTAAAAACCTCATATGCGTGCGTGGGTTGGGTTATCCCTTGTAGGGATACGCGATTTAATCCCTCCGAGGCTAATAATAGGATTCTGCGTTTTTATATATCCAAGGGTCTCAATTTGAAAAAAGGGTCGACACTCTTTTATTTCATTTTCTAAAACGTTTCTAAAAAGGTTTGGAATCAGTCAAAAAATGAAATCACTGCAATTGCAGAAACTAAACTACCTGGAACATATATTATTAAGAAGGAAATATCCCTTCATCGTTTGTCTAGTTGGATTAATAAATGAATATAGTGGAAAAATGTATCACTATGAAAATAACGACCTTTTAGAGAGAAATCTCACCACTAAAACCTATTGTAGATCAAATTACGAACAGCTGCGTTATTTCTCAAAATGTTCATGTTTATTATCACATTTTGGTTTCGAAAAAAGACAGCTATTCCAATGCCTGATATTTACATACTTCATTCAGTACTTTATTAGCAAGGACTTTCATATAGCGAATATTTCGAATCGAATCAATATTCCGACTTAAATCCGAATTCGAATCAATTCGCATAAGCAAACAATTTGTATGTTTTCATCTAAAACAACATTAGCATAATCGGTCATGCGCGTTTTCACCAGAACCTTTTTGTTCTGTCAACATTCATTCGACTGATTTCAATTTGTTCCTCACTTCCCTCCATCCGTAGGGAATTATCTACTCTCTCTTTACGTTTCAAATCCTCCATTTAATTGAATTCCGCTCTTCAAAAGACCGATGGGATGGAAGGATGACCGGGGAGCCCGAAGAAATATCGTTCCTTAATGGAGAAGTTAATGAGCAGATGATGCTACGGCACGATACAAACTCTAACTATGAGATTCTTCAATCACATATCAACTAAGGGACACCTCTTTTATATTTTTACCTTATTCGCACAAAAAACATGGAAATGTCACATAGCAGGAAGTTGAAAAGGGGGGACTTTTTAAAGGTTATAAAGCAAATGTTGGCCATTCGAGCCCAAATTTTAGTTTCCTCAAGGGCAGTCAATACAAGGCCTGAATATTTGTTTGCAGGCTGTTGGCAATAACATCACCATGATTTCATGCGTGTTGATAAAAAATTACAGTTTTCGCAGTTCGATGCTTGAAAAATGTTGCTACGCTTGCATACACTCTCCGTTAGAATCACGCAAATTATAATGGAGAAAAAATTAGAAAATATATAAAAATCGATCCCTTTCGCTGTAGCCAATATAATAGCAAATGCTTCTTGTGAACGAAACGCTCAAATCAATCATCAAAAGAAGAAAAAAAATCTTCTTTAATCTTACAAATTTTAATTTACAGGAGACATTTTAATTAGGGGATACCGAATACTCCCCACGTTATCATCCACGCATTCCGTGTAAAACGACCGAGAGAACATTTCTCGCGTGAAAAATCGCACTCGCGAGAGAATAAAAACGCCGGGCGAAGAGAGAGAGAAGCGAAATGATAATCGTAAACAAAAGACTGCGGAGAGGCGAAAGGCTGGAAAAATTCATATTCGCTGCGGGAGTGGAGACAACGCTGTGCCACGGCGCGAAAAGTGCGGAATGGCACAAAGAGGAAATGAAAGGAATGGAAAATGAAAAGGGGGAAATAAGGAGGGAATTGAAAGTTAGGAGGAGAGAGGAAGTTAAGAGGGAAAAGAGATATGCTCACAGCGAGGACGGATGTAAATAAGGGCGGATGTAGAAAAAGCTGGAGAAATGGATTTTTATTTGCATAAATTCGAAAAGAGCACATGGCCCTCGCAAAGGATACACGACGATGTGCGTGAAATGAAAATTTCTCGGAGGATATAATGGATAATGTGCTATATACGATACTGCAATATAAGCCGATGAGAATTGGAATTTAAAATCAGTGAAACAATTCTAAGGATTTCTATTCGTTTGAAAAAATACACTTCCAGAAGATATACAGACAGTGAAGAGGTATGGACGGTCAGATTAATGCACCTCCAGCCACTCGCCGAATCGCAGCTAACTGGATACATGACATATATATGTAGATATACATAATGATAATAATACGACTACATTTCAAAATTGAGAAAAGTTAGTCTCTTCTTTTATCTATCCCCATGTCATAGAAATAATTGAAGAAAGAGATTTTAGAGAAAAACAAAAAAGTATGAAAATATCGGAGTTCTCCGAGTTGGTTCAATTGAATGTCGTAGTAGTAGTAGTAGTAGTATTAAAAGTGCTTCGACTGCTAAGGTCATTTCACACGTGAGCTCCCATCGGGATTGGACCCCTGTACCGCTTTCACCGAAGTCGAACGTGTTGCCCACTTGGCTATCCGGGAGCCCTCAATTGAATGTCAATAATTTCAAATGTTCAATAATATTTCAAATGAGTAACTAGTCTAATAGGAATAATGATAATAATAATATTACTGAATTTGGCGAAATTAGGACTATATTGTCTATTTCCAAGTGGAAGTGGACATGAAAAAAGTCTACGATAATGAGCTATCCAACCAAAATATTTCTCCATGCCGTTTGGGAGACTTTGTAAGCAAGGGTGCGTGGGTTCAATGAATAGATCAACCAACCGGGAATTGGGAGACCCGGGTTCAAGTCCCAGTCCCGACAGAGATTTCATGTTCGTTTCTTTCTTATCAACTTAACCCTTTTCCTTCTAGATAGTCTCTTCTTACATCTAACCCTTTGTAACAGACAGATTTAAAGAAAAGGCTTTTGGGATTAAAGCAATACAAAGATGGAAATAGGTACATACTATACGGGTTTAGAAAAACCTAATTCTGCACCTAAGAAAAAAACCCTACAGGAAAACACCCACGAGATGAGGGCGTGAAACCTACGGACAGAAGCAATTAAAATTGAAAAAGAAGAGGGGAAAGCGGAAATAAGAAAAGTGTCAATAACACTCCTGAAAAAAGATAATGTGAATAAGAACCAACGAAACCTGTCAAAGGAGTCCAAAGAATAATCGGTGACGAAAGATCGATGAAAATTATACAGAAAATGGCCCACAAAAATGTTTGTAATACTGATCATTTACTGGCAGACCTTAAAAAAGCATGTTTACTGTATATAGAAGGGCGACGATACATAAAAAAGAATTTACCGGTACGACTGGGCCAGTAGTATAACGTTGTGATTTTTCAGAGTTCATCTACGAATGTTTCCCCGTGACATAATCTAGAGCTATTTTTCCAAGGGATGCAATAATTGATTCATCGTTAATACCAGCTCTTGAAAGATAAATTTTCATTTTGTAATGAAAGAAAAACTTTTGGTTTAATATCCGGAGTCGGGCAGATTTTTTCTTGATTTTCGTGGTGTGTTTAAGCTTTCAATATTAAGTAAATAAAATGATGTACCATGCAGCTTATGGTGATCGTTAAACACTCGTTAAGGGATGCATTCCGAGTAACAGGTTCATACCCTTCTAAGTTGCTAATTGAAGTACTCTATTGTTATTTAAATAATAAAATATCTAAAAAAGTTACTCAAAAATATGCAAATCGATGTAATTCGATAACTCTAACTAATAATATAAACAATTTAAGTGAGCGTATCAGTTCTAATCCGAGTGAATGGTTAAGCTTGAGAAAACCTGATGGCGTTACTTAGTTCTGTCATTATACTCGTATATAGTTATTAAACAATTTAAATTTGCTGGTAATCTGAACTGTTTAAGTTTCTCGATAAAGATGTGCACGATTATTTCGCTGTAAGATGGTAAAAGACTAATGAAAACCTGAGGAAGAATGAATTTAGACCTCCACCGAGAATTTACGAAAACGCAAACCGTCAGATACATTTTAGCATGAACAGTAAGACAGGACTTTTGAGGGGGAACCGGAAATAAAGGAGAAAGGAACAGGGAAGTGTAAAGCGAGGAAGAATAGTAAGATAAGGGTATGCAGGGACACATTGAGGGGGAGAAGACGTTAGAAAGGAGAAAGAGGTGTGGAATGAGGGTAAGGAATGGTATGAGGAGGAAGGCACAGTCCCAGCCGGCTGGAAGAATAACGAAAAAAGGCAAACTCTGGATAAGAGTCGTTCGTTCTGTTTGAGAACTCCTTGGGGATGCACGCCTCCAAGAAATCAAGAGGGGAAAAAACAAGAGAGGCCGTGCGGATTGGGGCGGCGAGAGAAGGGAAGAGAAAGGAACAAAAAGAAGAAAATACCCGAAGCTCAGCCGTGTTGTGAATACGTCAGAGATTTGCGTTTTTCGGAAAGCGATCTTCATTTTTTTCTTCTTCGAAGGGAAGAAAGTACGCTTTCTTCGTTTCATTCTGCGCGATTTATGTTTTCGATAGCCCCGCGCTATGCATCCCCTTACGATTCCTTCCTTTCCATATCCATGCTGATTCTTTCGTACCGGGTGACATGGCACTCATATCTAGACAGTATCTCGGCTACCACCAAGACATGCGACGATGTCTTGTTTAATCGAATATGATTTCTCAGGACGAACAAAAGTGAAGAATGTCGACTCATCGGGATACAAACTCGGGTCTATCACGTTATTCAAAATTAATTAATTTGGTTTTGAGTTCCATTTACGTCGACAACTTTTTTTTCGTTTATCTTTGGGACCGTAACGCTTCGACTACCAAGGGAGGAAACAGAATCACGCCGTCATTCTATTTTCTTTTTCTATGAAATAATTTTTTCATTCGTCCACGAATTAGTTCATTAAAGCAGGAAAATATTATTCGTTTTAAATTCATCATCTATAAGAAACAATTTGGTCTAATTTTAGATGGAAATTTTGTCGGGGTTAGTGCATTACCTCTGAGGGGATACCTTGTGTCAGCTTTCTTGCTGCCTAAAGGAGATCTAAATGTTTTGCGAAGTATATATTTGCCGAAAAGGGTTTATGTAATATATATTTTACCTTTTATTTAATTAACAACTTTTATAATTTTATGATTTTCTTGAGCAATTAAGCGTGAAATGTAAGACAAATTTAGGGGTAACCCAATTATCCTCGTTGGTAGGAGCAGGGTTCAAAATGGAAGCCAAAAGGTTAAAGCGCATTCAAATTTACAGTCATCCATGGAATATGTATTTAACTGGTCGTTCATATCAAATTGTACTCAAAACATTATGTTGATAATAAGCTGACTTTCATACTATGTACTGATACACAATATGAAAAATGGGTTATGCTAAAAGTTAAAGAAATGATACCCTCGTTCAATTGTATAAGGTCGAAGAAATCTTACGAAACGTAAGTACTATTGGGTTTTTATCTTTGATAGTAATCGATAATTGAGGAGCATAAGAAGATTTATGTAGGAGTTTTTGGTTTGGTGAGAGCACGGCATCGAGTCGGAAGCGAACCGAAAACCGAAATCGGATTTGACGATTACTTTTAACGGAGGAAAAACCGAACCCGAATCGAAAACGAAAACCGTTATTTATTCTTTCTAATTTTAGTTTCCAAGCTATACCATTTTATGTAAATGGAGGACAGTTTGCTAAACTTGTGTAACTACCATTTGCAACCAAATATTACTGTTTTCCATAAATATATTCGAATATAATTTAAATGAAAAAGCTAGGAATTACAAATCAAACTTTTAGAAGGATATAAAACATATCCGACCATAGGAAGCGCAGCCATGTCGACGTTTGTAAGAGGAACAAGACCAGAAATGAACCAAAAATTATTTTTTCTTGAATCGGAGCGGAGCGGAAAAGCGAAACGAAAATATCATGGTTCGCGTCCCTGGATGAGAAAGGAGTGAGGTTAAAGCCGAAAATAAATAATGCAATACTTAAATTTTAATTAAAATTGAAATCTTTTTGTGTAATAACAGTTCCTTTAGCAGTTAAATTCTGAATTGAAGAAATCAACTTCGCCGAATAATGTAGTTAAAATACGTAACATTACAAGATATATTATTAATTTAATATATAATATGATAATAATAAGGTATAAGTTGATGTGTTGGTGTTAAGATAAGTTAATATTAAGTTGAGATGGAATGCGAAGCAACTCTGTGTCAAAGGGTATTTACGGGAAAACGCACGTACGCAAGCAGAAAATTTTCTTCTGTGTCCTGCATTTCATTACTCTATAATCTCACAGAAATCTATAGAATCCTCAACAACGCATAAGCTAAGTAATTTGCCTTAATTCACGCTTTATTTCTGTTACCAAAATAGTAAGACTTGGAAAATGTAAAGACAGGGGGCGTAAGAAATGCCAAAATCATATGTGATTCATAGAATAGGTATTATACAATCGGTATATCTTACCTCTCTCCTTTCTTTCCTTTCCCTTCTTCAACAACCCAAATATCCAAATCAATAGGAGTCACAAAGCTTTAATCCGGCAGCGTTATTTCATCGTATTCTCAACAACAGACGTAGTAAGAATCATTTCATAGTAATAAATAACGATATAATCACTGTCAAAACTTAATAACGATATCGCCAAAAAGCAAGAAAAGTAATTCTACATACTCAAGCTTACGCATTGAGTACCCACATCCGTAGTATATATGGAGGATCACTTAGGAAACTCGGCTTCTTTAAGGGAATTGTCTCTCGGAACGAAGAAAACATTCAAGAGCGATATAACTTTGAGTTAGTTAGGTTTCACTTTGAGAATGCGTGTACTGTACGGGACACTACCGACAAGTGAAGTAAGCGGGAATTAGAGAAGGTGAAAAAAGCGATACGTTTTGTAAATAAATGCTACGATAAATCAAGGAGCGCTACATAGATGCTTCAGGAAGCAGGATGGGAATCTTTAAGAGATAGAAAATTTAATTAAGGGCTAAATATACTAAAGAAGTTCAGAGAGAGCATGTTTAGAGATGACGTTCCCGATATAATACATCCTCTTTGTTTAAGTAGGCCGTTCTGATACTGCAAGGATTATCAGTAAAATAGATACTAGAAGGAATCGATTCAAGAATTCGTTTTTCCGCGATCGATACGCGAAAGTAATCGATTAGGGAACCAAAGTCACAGTGCATCCTGCCACACCCCAAAAGACTGCTAGCATGGTTCTTACATAGACGTACATTGATATTACTCTGTTGTGGGCCATTCAATTCGTATACTAATTGCAACGAATCCCTCATTAGAGCTAACATTCCGGTTCCACAGTTTCGAGGCAGTTTTACTTCTATCGCACTCGGGATTTTCGTCACGTACTTCAGGATTTTCGATCGTTTTGTTTCACTCAGACCGAATCCGTTACAGCCCTCTTCTCGCCTCACCGAGGTTAGTCTCCATAAAACAACTCGCCTATCCCGTCAATCCTCCACCATCCTAGACGCGTGGGCAACGTAAAGTGCCAATCTTCTTGCCTTAATCCAGCCATCAAGAAGGGTTGGAGGAAACGACTACCCCCCTCTCCCGTAAGCCCCTTCCTTTCTTTACTCTATCGATGGGAAATTCTCGTGGAAAGCGCTCCTGCTCCAGAAGCTCGACGTTTTTGTGGAAAACTGGTAATGACTTGGGAGGAATTTCAGGTGGGAGAATGGGAGAAAGAAGATTTCGCAGAAAAGGGGGTCGAGCGGGTAAAATTAGGACGGGGAATAGGTTTGTTTTAAACTCTCGGAGGTAAACAATCCTTCGTGCTAATGAAGAGGAGGATAATACTGAAGAATGAACTGCGCGATGGAGTGCTTTCGCAAAAAAAAGAAAAATCGTTCAAACTAATGAGGCTTCGGTTTCACAACTTCGTACTCCTCGTAATTAAGTCCATCGATTTTTTTGATTGGCTGCGTAGGAGAAGGAACTGATTGGCGTGACTAGCATCAATGAATTCGCCGACTCGCTTTGGTGATATTTATCCTTTCCTTACTGACGGAAACTTCTTAGGTGTCAGCGGAGCACGGAGCTGGAACCGAGTCCGGTGAAGAATTATTTCTAAACTTTTTTTCTCAGAAACCTATGAGCAAAAAGGTACATTCCTTGAGCTAAAACCGAAACCGGAAACCAATATTTCTGACGTTCCAATTTCTGGTTCGGACAGATGCCGGAGAACGAGAATTTCTGAGCAAAATATCCAAGAACCTATAAGGGAAATTCGTATGAATAGGGAATAAACATTTTCTTAGGTGAATAAAGGATCATTCTGGTTTGCATTACGGATATCAAATTAAGAAAAATTATTTTAAAACGATAAAATATAATTCCTTACGTGCAAGTAGGCCCCAAAAGGACGATGTTGATTTACTGAATCATCAGCTTTGGGAAGTTTGCTATGAGAAGTTGTCGCACAGAAGACTGTCACCGAGATGAATGTCGCCGACTTGACTGTCGCCCAGCTGACTGTCGCCGAATTGGCTGTCGCTGAGCTGACTGTAGCCCAGCTGACTGTCGCCGAGTTAACTGTCTCTGAATTTCTTTCAGCAGAGTTTTACGTCGCTCACGATCCAAAAATAAAGGAAATGTCCATACGTTACCGTAATAAAATACTCAAAGATTTCTAAGCCTGAGGAAAAGGTCACAATCCTCTTTTACATCTAAGGAGACATGAGCTCACCTTTCAGTGACAAGGGACTTGATTCACCTCTTTTCCCTATCTCCACCGTCTCCATTGTGTTTTCTAGCCGTCCCTAGGAACAAGGGTTCCTATTATCTCGCAGTCCTACGATCAATTTGTCTTATCTCCACTACCTTTGTAATGCGGCTTCTCAATTCTCCCATAGAATTCGAATGAAAACCACTTTGATCCAAATCCCTCCTGCAGACGACAACGAGCTATTTCCTGCACAAATTCCCACGGGCTTCAGATCCATCACTGCCTATTGTCAACCAAATAGTGTGTACGCAGCTAAAATAGCAAAGGAAAATTTACTCGTTCCACGAAACGCACATATACAATGGCTACTATTATTACTGGTTCCAGAAAAACAGTATTTGGTTACATGAAAATATATTTCTTAACACTGGCCTTTTGGGTAGCTGGTGTTCCATCTTTAATGGGGTATTACTGTTTGGAATCGCAAACATTACGTGATATTCAGATTTACTTTGGCCAATTACTGAAATTATTCATTTACCACCTAAAGGTGAAAATTAGGATTAAATTAATCTTTAACTTTTAAGTCGCATACGACCACTAAGGTAAACATTAATAACTATTATGTTGAAAAATTATCAGTTCTCATCACTTAAAACAAAAAACTGTTTTAGATACCATAGTCACTAGAAATTTTTCTCTTTCAAAGAAAGCGGTTGCAAGACATTGGATAGTCAAGTTTTCGATATCATCTGTATTTAAGAAAGTAACGAGGACCACTATTGACCAAAACTATACCCACAAATCTTTATTATTAATGATATAATTCTTAAGCCATATCATCGGAATACGTTAACTCATATTTGAAATGAAAATAAACTCACGGAAAACGTATGATATTTCAAGGCATAAGGTTATTGTTATAGATGCGGCTAAATAAATCTCACAAAGAAAATGGAATTCATACCACGACTTTATTTTTTTTTAATTTAGTTATATCTGATAAACGTTCTGCGACGAATTTGTTGATTTTCGAACAGCTCCACAAGTTTGTGTAGAATTCATAGTGAAATTTTTCTTTTACGTAATTTAAATGTGATATTTTGCGAAAATTGTACGGATTTTAATTTGTTTTGATATTAATTCAAATGCGATATAAAGGTGGAACTACACTAATACCTCATCTTGTGAGTTTAGGCTGATTTATGTTAACTAGATTGTTTTTATTTTCTCTTGATAAAAATTGTATCTTATACGATATATGTCCCGTTGACAAGCAACATGCCTGACGGAAAATTAATGTATTCATTGTATAAATAGAAATGTTATTATTATTAAATAAATTTGTTATTTGCTTTATTGTATTAACTTTAATTCTGTTATTTGTATGCTATAGTTAACATGGCACTTCCAGATGAACCACTAACTGGCTCAGGATGACCATAATGGTTAATTTTTTTCCTCCAGCTTGAGTTTTAACCTGTATACTAAAAAAAATAACAATCACCGTTTACATCACGATTACTTTTAATGCTTATGTATGTATTATATGTATTTTAGTACGTAGTATGTAGTATGCATGATGTAAGTAGGTAAAGCTTAAATGAAATAATTTATCATTTCCTAAATTGTAAGCCAACCAAGGAAGAATATTATTAATGTAGCATTTACATTATCTATTTATCTCATCTTCGCAATAAAAACATATCTTATTATTATTAAATTATTATTATTTGATTTTATGACATAAAGAGATTAATCTTATTACCACTCATTTTGTTTTCAGGTACCTCCTGATGATCTCTCTACCTCAGGAGGACCTTATTGTCAATTCTACCATAATTTTTTACTGGTGGTCAGCTTGCTGACATATTAGCGTTAATAGTTTATATAAAAATGCACACATTTTACATAAATTACAATGTAAAAGTATGCCATGTGTTTTGACGTAATTACTTTTTTACTCTATATTTGGGTAAGTGTATAAACAGAAGATTTAATAAACAGCATTATTATTATTGTTGTTGTTGTTATGGTTGTTGTTGTTGGTGATGGTGGTATTGTTGCCGCTGTTGTGGTTGCTCCTCTTGTTGTTATTATATTTTCTTTTTGCGTTTTAGATTCGATCAGAAAGATGTAGTTATAAATTATATTACGAATTGTTTGGATTGGGATGTAACATCATTACGATTACATACGGCTGCAATAAAATGATAGTGCTCGATCGTGGACTAATCCATTCACCTCCTTGCGACTCTGCGAGAAGAAAAGGGAACTTTAATGCCGGTCAAATCACCAGGGCCGTAAGCCGCTCAATTAAACTCAGGCTCCATATACTTCATCCAGAAGGTAATTAATCCATTTTTCCGCTCCTGATACTGGCAGCACTTACCGCTAGAAATCCCTTCGGGGAGGAGAGGTAAAAATCGCGATAAAAGCGAATTTGCGCCATTAAACTAATTCATTAAACCTCATCCGATCGATGGAGCGATCGAGCAGGGAGAAGGCACGCATAAAACAGAATGGTTTTAATTTCGGCTAAACGTCCGTCTCCCAAAAAACGGGGGCAGTGGAGGTAATTAATTCTGACGGAAACTGGATCCCTCGCATAACTCCGCGCCGAAAAAAACACCTTCGTTTTATTACTCTCACTCTCACTTACACCGATGGAGGTTTCTCGGTCCGCTCACCCATCAATCTGGCTCTTGGAACACTCTACTCGTCCCGACTTCATCCCGTTGCCATTAAAGCCCATATTTCAAAAATTTCCGTCCTTTTTTGCCGCTTCCACTCTCGGCTCCTCCCCTCTCCCACTTTTGTCCCTTTGCTGCCTTACAAAAGCTTCTATATTATATATTCAGCGGATTTACCTTCCAGTGTGAGCTTCGCGCGCCCGGATCGCCCATGCGTGAAGAGATATTTGATTTGAGCGATAGAGGCCGATGATCGATTGGGGGCCGTAACGTATATCATTCGATTTTGTATATATGTGCCCATCCAATGAGATTTTCATTCGATTTACAAGAATCGACATGCACCGTCATACATTTTTCTTCGCTGCGTCCTGACTTATTAATCGTTTTGTGTCGGAACGGAAAGCGGAAATTAAATATTGGAATATGTACTATAAGGAACGCTGAAGATTCTCTGAAGAGCGTCCTTTTAAAATTATTCACTCTTGAATAGACTTTTGTTGGAAACTGAGTTATTTAGTAACATAACTAGTAAAGTTAATTTTTACTACCTCACGTAAATGGAAACTGGGTAATACCTCATTCTTTATCCTGCTTGCTAGACCTCATTATGTCAAGGTGTCTTCATAGGTTGTAACTGGCAGGTTGACGTTCAAACCAACCTTCGGGCTGGATTCTTTACAGAATATTCTACATTAAACTTATCACATCATCAGGGGCGGATTTAAGCTAGCAAAGGTCCTAGACGCAGAGATTTATGAGGACCCTACTTGGGATTATGAGTGAAAATTCAATTGTTTTCTTAAAATACACAAATATGCGTCCTACAGAAACCACAGTCGCTTCACAACGGCAAGAATAAACAAAACACGTTTATAATTATTGTAACATACTACTTTATCTTTAAGGAACTCGGAAGAAAAGGGTTAACTTAAAAATAATACATTTCGCACGACATGATGTGCACCCGGCAAAACTAAAGAACAAACGTAAAAGGTTATACGTGACCGGGAGTCGAACCTAAGCCTCAGTTAGTTCATATCTGAGTCACAATCAACTCTTTTTTTCTCTTCCGTTTTAACAAGAATTATTAAGGCGCACGCCTAAAACTGAAAAATGAATTACTATCCTTATCCTTAATCGTTACAGCGTTTAAATACTCAACATCTGCCATCTTCATCATGTTCTCAGCTACTCTTTTCATCTCTCGTTGCTTCTCCAGCCTTTCCTCTTACTCTTGATAAAAATCCTCTCCCCGCAAGCATTCGCTAACCCCAACAATTCACCGAGACATCGGAGGTCAGACGGTCCCAAGCAGCCCACTGCGCCCACATGCATCCTTTTTCGGCCTTTGGAAGGAACACAAAAATCGTTTCGCGCCTAGATTTATATCTCGACCGAAATAAAAAAGATTCCGCCCTTTTCCCTGCTACTATCATCCTGTTTCCATCACATCTCTCTTCTTTTCCCCTTCTTCCCTTCTCCTCCTGCTGATTTGTTCTCTTCCCTATCATCACTTCCTTTCCATCCTTATCTTGCCCTTCTCATTCGAAACTTGTCCTACTTATTCCGAGACCGTAAATCTGTGGTATTGCCTCATCCGAACGAGCAAATGTAGTTTTCTTATGAGCTTACGTCGTAAAATTACGTCGGTATTTTCCAGCTTTATTTCATGGAGAAGAACGCCGGTTAACATGTATTGGATAATCACAATTGCATTGACGCGATGCGGGAAGAGAACATATTTGGAACTGAAATATTAATTATACACTTTGACACATTTCCAGCCTCAAAATTCACCGAAACATGATAAGCATGCTCATTTTAAAAACATATCCATTATATATATGCCTGTTCGTAAAGTACTCAACTGTAAAGTCGGCTTGTGTCTTAATTCCCATATCATTAGCTTCTGAGAGGGAGGGAAGGAGGCTTACTTTGCAAGATTAGGAGTAGGTTAATTTTTCCTCGATTTCCTCAGTCAACCATATATTTACGAGCGAGAAGATTTAAAGTAAATCCAGCACAACTTCCCTAAGAGTAACACTTTACACAGCATTCAATGAAAAAAATGAATGTCATTACCTACATGAATGGCATTATTTTGCCACTTTCACACCTTTAGCTTTTTCATCATCACAGCCAAGGGTACAGCAGAAACAGAAGTGAGAGGTTCAAATCCCTCTATCTTGTACTAAGAGATCTACGAAAAACATTCGATTAGCCAAGAAATGGTAGCAGGAACAAAAACGCAGTTATGTAATAGTTAAGAATTGCGGATACGGTTTTCAATCAATTACCCTTATTATTACACTGTGACAGGTGGGAAAACTGCTACTTTTTAAAGGCACAGCACATTTTTGACAGTGCTTCGAGAAATTTCCCCTCCCACATTACGTTGATATCATCTTGAATGCGTCATCTTTTATTCAGTCTAAGAAGAAGGATTTCAAGAGTATTTTTGCAACATTCTAAAGTTTTATATGTGCACTTTTACGCTTATTTTACTACTGTACATTACATCTTCCTATAATATTAAAGAGAAATGAAAATTGATGATTAACTTTCGTTTCGTGACAAGCTTTCCATTATTCAAATCAATGAACTTTCTTCCTTCATAATCATAGTATGAGTACCATAACTTTCGGAGGACTTAAAACTTCGAAATCCGTTTCCCTTTCTCCTCGCATTTTAGCGCAAATGATAGCAAGTGAATAATATCCTTCATTTTACGGGTTGATTCTCATACTTCAAAAGAATTTTTCGAAAGGATTTGCACCGCTGGAGGTGAGTTTTATGAAGGTCATTTATCTAGATGAATGCACGGATAACGGAGGTAGAGTGTACACCGGAATTAATGGGATTATAAATTCGAAAGGGAATAAAATTTCGAGGATTCGGATAGCGGCGTAGAGAGCAGATGAAAAGAAAACACCTTTTTGGTAATATTCTCCAATGAAATGTATTTCTTATTAAAAAGAATATGATTTTAATGCGGCTATTTAATTATAAATTACTTGAAGGAAAACTTTACTGATATTAGCTTCTTTGCACTGGTATTATTGCAGGGAAACGAACCATATTTTTTATTCCGGTACCCGTTACAGTTGAATATAGACGGAAGATTTCGATTTCGTTTACTTTTCGCAATTCCAGTCACTTCCGAACGGGCTTAAATCGGTTTTTTCCTTCGATAATGAAATATTATAATACTCTCAAAAGGGCAATCAGTTGTTTGAAATTATTATCAAAGCTGCAAACCGCATACTTTAACTTGCGTGTTTAAAAAATCTATATCCTATAGAAACAAGGGCCGAATGTAATTTTGTCACAGTTTAAAGATGTATGATTTAGCAGCTCTTCGTGTAATTAAAAACAGAACAGATAATAGAAGTATTTCTGTAAGATTCGGATACATGCATATTGGTCAGGTATGATACCCGGAATTTTTCACTCGGTATCCGCAATAATAGGAGTAATTCATACGGACATTCTATGGCAGATATGTTGCAACTTAAGATATAAATATATTGTAATTGTATAGCCCAATATCAGTAAATCTCTTGTGTGTAGGCGAACCCTAAGACCACTAAAATTTTGTTCTTAATCGTCGAACTAATTTTCAATGAAATAATCATTATTAAAATGGATATAATTGGGAACATTTTCCTATTTCCATTGCGGAAGTTATTGTTATTATTACTATAAATAAATTTGAAGTTCATGTTTTCTTTCAAAGCGTAAAATAGATGACAATTTCTCGACAAATAAATTCCGTTGACATCTTCATTTGTATTTTTTATCCTCCCATAATACTAATATACGAACATGAAATAAATATCGAACAGTAATAACAGCTACTCATTTATTCTTCATATGGGTGAGGGAAGGGAAGATATGTTTCTCCAAAAATCTTTCACTAAATGCAATCGAAACTTATCCATTTAGCTCAAGATTGATATTTCCATACCGTCACGTTCCAAGAAATACTCAATACCTACGAATCAAAGTATGAAAGGTGGCTTTTTACCATATTCGGATTCCGGCGAAACGATATGGAATGATTGAAGCCCTCAATATTTGTTTTGGCGCCACTTGTCAAACAATAAGGA
This sequence comes from Ladona fulva, assembly GCA_000376725.2. Lineage (NCBI taxonomy): Eukaryota > Metazoa > Arthropoda > Insecta > Odonata > Libellulidae > Ladona > Ladona fulva. The sequence continues at coordinate 204,082 of KZ308258.1, forward strand.
CGGCTGCAACGGAAAACTTTCTCTTCTTATCGAATATCCATACTGCTCAGATTGACTGATCGCGGCAAACAAGTTTCCCTATTTTGAAAAGTTCTCTGAGCCTCCGCGGGTCTCAGGCGGTATGAGAGAAATCTTTCTTTGGATGTGAAATAAAAATGGATTCTCTGTGAGTAATAAAGGCTAGTTCTTTACTTGTTCCTCCAAAGAGGCCATGCAGCATATACATAGGCTGAAATGCATCGCAGTGGAGAATGGATAGGCTGAAATATACCCACGACTTTGAAATATTCTTATTTCGGAGACTTGGGACCTCGCTAATCAATTCACTTTCGAGATCTTGAACCAAAATTTCTCAAGTTATAACTAATAATCTCCTCGACGAGGAGAGCTTTTGAGTAGTTTTGATGAAATTCAAGTAACTTGAAACTGAATTAATCCTATGAAGCATCACGATAAGTTTAATCACGCGTATGCACAACATTCAGTCCGAAATTTAAAAAACTGAAATAATTAAGAAGCATTTGTTCATAAGTATTGATATCCCGACCACGTCGACCTGTTGGGAGACAATTTACTCAGCCTTTCTTCCATTGTGTAAGTACTGGAAAAACTGGTATTTGCATGAAGGAAACCAAATAAATTCTAACATTGTATAATATCACCCACCTTCGAGTTTATCACCCATTTTTCCCAAGTATCGCCGTCCAAGATTCATATGATACGTGTTATCTCCGTTTTGCTCTGACTGGAGTAAAAGTAGAAGTATTCTGAAAACAGTTTCGATAGAGAGGGATGATGAGAGTTTAGCTTTCGTACATATGGATCCTAATCGGGAAACGAATTTGGTATCCCTTTCACTAAAGACGAACGTGCCACCAACTTGGGTATCCGGGAGCCGCTCCGACATCAGTAATTCACGGTCTATGTACGTACCCTGCAAGCCGCCTTTCGGCGCTTGGCAGAGGGTGCATGCACCATGATTCTACTTCTTAAACGATTAATTTCACGTATTGTTAGCGGAAAAATTATTTCTTGAATTGATTTGCTCTTGCTTCTATTTTCCTGATCCTGCTCGCGGTATTGGAACGGCCTATGAAACTTGAAGGACGCATTATATCGGCTATATCATTGTTGGCGTGCTCTCTCTGAACATATTGAGTACATTTATCCTCTGCTTAAATCTTCTGGTCGTTGTCTCTTAACACAGACTTAAAATGGGTATTGAATCAATTGATCGAATATTTTTATTGATATTTACTTATCAATAACGCTGATTCCTTTCAAAGTAAACACGCTAATATTCACCATATTTTATTCACCATACTCTTTTGTACTTATCTAACCTCGTTACTACCTTACTTTGCTGCTAGGCACATCCGTGAGTGCCTTATATAACACAAGTACTTGTTTTATGCATCGCTTATTATCAGTTATCGAATATCTTGAAATGGTAAGCTATTCTAGAAAGTGTTAAGTAAATCCTGACTGCATGATACAAATTTCCCTCTACTTCAGAATCTCACCCGCTCTATTGCTGTAAAATCCCTTCCAAAGACGAGAATGATTCGCATTAACATTTTAAATAAATGTCACATCCGCAGTAAACGACCCTTTTGTGCTCAATAAATGCGACTAACTCAACTACTTGTAGGCGCATTCAAGGGAAACCTTGACCTAAATACCTGAAGTCTTATGAACACAGCGCCTCTAGATACATTTATGAAAAAATGTATTACTCGATTTATCTTTGGAACTTTGCGACCCAAAAGATACTGATGTCAGTTCCACTCACGTGGTGAATGCCGAAGTTAATCATTTCTCAAGGATATAGATCATCATATAAAACGAAGAACGATTGTGCTCTCCGAACAATAAAGTCTTTCAAATTCATTAGCACAATATTTAGAAGACAATGTAGACTGAGTTCTATTCTACACCGGCCTACCATTTAGGCTTGTACGCATTATATCTTCCATTGTTTGCAGTCGGAAATTCTTTGCCAACACTCCAGGTAGTCCTATTGTATTCCTCCATAACAGCGCATAATTTCATGCCGTGACGTATAACGCCTTACTATTAATCTTACGTCGCCATACATGTTCCTTGTCGCTGAAACTTCGAATAATGGCACTTACTTAAAGACAGTATTCTCTTTACGAAGGATAAGAATGTACTATGGAAGTAGTTTAACTTTTATATTGTTACCACCGGACTAGTTGTCCATTTGTAACATTTGTACTTATAATAATAATAATAATAANNTAATAAAAATATAAAAATTAAAATAAAAAAAAACGAAATAAAAAAAAATAAAAACGAGAATAAAAAAATCATATAGCAACAGGATTACTAGATTTTTCGAAAGTTAAAAATAAGGCACAGTGTATATGAAAATATGAATCAAAATACGTCTTAATTTATGTAAATGATAAATCAGCTCGCTTCGAACGTTGCGGAAATTAATAAACACTGAAACGAATTCCAAGTTTTCCGTGTTAACGACTTTCTTTTTTTGCTACGAATAATCTTGTTCTCGAAACACGAGAAAGGAAAACACATTGAGTCTTGAATTAAATCTGAGATTAATGTGGCAACAAAGTAAACAATTTGACTTAAAGTATGTTGTAACTATCTTAAGGAGTAAAGGGAAGATTCTTATCCATCCACAACTAGAGAAAAGTAGGACTAGCCTTCCGATTTTTAGTTCTGTGGTTGTAAGTTATCAATTTAAATTTTCTTTAACTCGCTGTGATGATTAGGTCTCTCATAACGCCACTAACTTTCCAATCGCTTTATCAACTTAAATATATGTCTTTAAATAATTAAAATTATTCTTAATTATGGCCACAGATAATTGAAAGGAATTCAATGTGATGTTGCTTCCTCCGAAATACAATGAGTCAAATATATTTTCCCAGATTTCCCTTCTCGAGTCAACCCCTCTATAGCATTACCTCCATTTCTATGGAACTTAGGAAGTATGGGGTTTTATGGGAATTCCGGTCTTTCTTTTTATTACATTATGGCGTAAGTAGACGTAAACCGATTTCCACGCGGTACAGCTCTGACCGAATCGATGGACACATAAGTTACTGCAGCTTGCAACTGCTGCGAAGCTTGTAATGCTCGTAATGGAAAAGATGCAGATTATGAAAACTACAATTTCGTTTTCTATACTGATATTTCGTAACTCGGTCACCCTCCACTTGCTCAGATGCTACAGTTCCACAGAAAATGGGTTCAGAAAATCACGAAAACACTCCCATTTTATGGCTCACCATAAACTTTTGCGTTCTCTTCTGATGTTTATTTCACTCGATTAATTATAATTGAAAATTTTAATCGATATAATATCTTTTTTGCCTTTGAAGGAAACTAAATGAATTATTATATTCTTCACCAATTACCCTTGAAATATTTCGTTAGGCAGTACAAGTTGCACCGTTCGTGGTAGCTGATTGGTTAGCGTGTAAGTGTTCTAACCTAAAGGTCCCGGGTTCGAGTGCCGGATAGTCAGATTTATCCGGTTAGATTGTTTGTGTTTTGTAAATTATAATAATTATTAATATGGATGTAAATGGGATATTCCTTTTTCCTCTGATGAAGTTACTATTATGAGTAATAATATTTCAAAGTATATATTAATACAATTTGAGGGGAAACATTACTTTTACCATCAAAATGGGAAAAATGTTTTGAAAACGGCTTACTTTTTACTAAATCTTTTTTAAGGTACAAAAAGATATTTTCACGACAAATTTTTGGTTTAACGCTAAATCAGTAGTTGTTGAAGTGGTCCATACAGACGTTACGTGGATAATACGCATTTTCAGCTCAAAGAGGGATAAAATGACAAACCAATCTTCATATTAAAAACAAATTTAAGCTAATTATAAACCCATCACACTAACTAAAATACATTAAAACGTTCAAAATATAATTTAATGTACATGATTACTGTCATTCAAACGTATTTGCCACAATGAATGGAAATTATTTTACGTCATAAATTTCATCATAATCTCACAATTGTCTCCGGACTTAGAACCATCAAAAAGTTACTGGAGTAAAAAAAAAATCGGTAACCTCGGCGCTAATTCATACAATTCCAAATTCATTATTGAAATTCCATTTATAATTAACTAATACGAAGTAAAATTGACGCAAATATGCCTTCGTTTGGAAGTAATGAAGCAACGATTATGTTCATGATTCTATAATTCATGAACGGCTACATTTCCTGCATACGATGCAATAACAGAAGCAATATATAATCTAAGTCGACATTTTATACCTGTAAAAGACAAAGACAGCTTTATTCCAGGCGTTAATAATCCCTCTTCATTGTGAATATATATATCCACTGTCTGAAACGCTACCCACTCAGCCTGGAAAGACCTAGATATGTTTGTCGCGAATTTTTTCCCTTCCAACGTGCCATTTAAACAAACAAACCTGCAGGTTTTACAGTAACTGATCTCTGTTTGCCAATTAATTTGCTAAGTGGTGTCGCACACGCCCAGTTGAAGGGGCATAAAACACGAATTTCGCATTAAAACAATCCCGTGTCATCCCCCGTTTTTTCTGTCGCTTCCCCACAGAGATTCCATTCGACCGGTTTAAATTAGTCGACTCTAATGAGGCCAGTTATACCTTTTAATCGGGCGTGAAATACACAGCTCGATGGCTGCGAAAACTTTGCATGAAACGAACCGATTTTTACTCGGGACAGAAAATGGAGCAATGTAGATGAGTAGGGCAATGTTTAAAATGCGCAACATTCCTCGCCACTGAGTGTCAAATGGATTCAACACTGTCATTGATCATGCCTCAACGATTTCCAAAATACTAGAAATATCGGCTATAATTGGAATAGGTTGTCGATTGATACTATATTTAATTAACTTAATGAATAACACAGCCATGTGAGGATAAATATTTCAATTTGGCGACATAGCCCGTCCTCAAATGTCAAATAAATTCAATAACATAATGGGGCATGTTTTAAAGAATTCCATAGACTAAATTAAATTGCATAATTCAATACAATTTGAATGATTCAAATAGACTAAAATTTAATGAAAAAATTATTTTAGGTTTTTGATTGACCGGCAACTTATTTTTATCTACAAATACTTTTTTGTTATTTCTTGTAAAGCGTCAAACACCTTGAAGCTGCAAACGTTTGCTTCCATATGCCTACATCAGCATCTAGAGAGATGTAGGGGCTGCTCAGCCAATTACTGTTTGATCCTTTTTGTTAAACTTTGTTTGTTACTGCTTAGTTAAACGCTATGGTTTATCGTTCACAAATGTTCATTTACTGAGGGCACTTCGATCGAAAAACGTGTTTTCCCAATCCTACCTACGACATTAGCAAAAAACTGTGAATCGGCGTAAGAAAAGGACAGCTTCAATTTCTTATATGAGGGCCTCGCAGAATTGGCTTCAAATTTTGAAGGGGCCCTCGCAGGGGTGTAGACAGAATTTGTCTATGGGGGGGTTTAGAACTGCATTGCCTATAATCCAGGGGCAGGAATATTTCCGCCCAAAATCTAATGAAAATCAAAATTAATATATGTATACCCTACGAGTATCCAGCTGTGTTTGTATGGCATGCTTGCAAGAGGTCGTCCATTCATATGCATTTTTTGTTATAGACTCTGTTCTCATATAGCGGGTGGTTTGAACCCCCAAAACCATCCTATGGCTACGCCTCTGGGTCCTCGGGTCGGGAGCTTATTTCATAATTTTTTGCAGAATATCTAACATTTACGTTGTATATAGTGAGTTAGAATATTTTTCGGTCTTTCTTCACCAAGAACAACTTGGTTTCTTACGTTACATGAAAAACTCTCTAATAACTCACTCTTGTCATCCGTTCAAGATGTCACAGCCACCGGTGCTGAGTTTGTTAACTTTCATCAAAATAGAAAACAGTCCATTAGCTCTCTTACAGACTCATTTCTGATATTTTGTCTTTTAGATTTTTTATCCATGGTCAATCTCAGAAATCATTTCTTTTCTCATCATCATTTCATCTCTTTTCGCTTATGTTACAATTAGAATATTTCCAAAAAACTGTTTGCTTCAAAATATTCTTAGAAACAATCTACCGTAATTGTATAACATCACATTTATTGTCCCATCAAGTAATCAGATTTTGAATTACATTATTGCGATATGCCGTAGATACTATACTTCATAATTTAAGTTGAGGAGTATTTAAGACTTGATAAGCTTTTTGCCAATTTCAATCTTTCAACGTAAATCTCCAATATCACTTCATATTTATTTATCAAAAAAAGAATCAAATAAAGTATTAGGAAACACTGGAATACAAATCACTTCTTCTACAAAATGCTTTTAATTGTCTATGTTTAGGCTAGTAAGATATGCTGGCTAAAGGTAATGAATATTACTAGCCGAAAATTGTTGCACAGATAAAATTATTTTGTAAAGAAATTATGTTTACCAGTTTTCTTGATTTTCAAAGGACATCTACAATATCCTGGCTTCCTCCGTAGATTATGTGAGTGACGAAATTCTAGAGCAGAAAGCGCTGGTCCAGTTACTTCCGCGATTACTAAACATGTATCCATTTATCTTTAAGAACACAACTATTTTCCTGCTGAGATCGATACATATGAAATGATAATGATAAAATAAGAACATGGTCTCGATTAAAATAATATCATAACATGAATATCCAAGTTAGTGGAAAATAACACTGTGTTTTTTATATTCAAACTTGAGCCGTTCATCAGCGACATCGACGCAATTGAATTTATCGAAGAAATAAATAAATAGAAAAATGTCTAGAGCAGTTATCGCTGGAGGGCTAAAGTACCAAAAAACTTTAAGCGATTTAAATCTAGCACGTCCCTCCCATACATTACGGCGGAGCGATATATTTAACCCCCAGGACATTATATAGGTCGTTTAATTTTAAAGGGAAAATGCTTTTCATTGTGGCTTTCAAGCTCCGCTGAAAGAGAAATTAAATGCCCGAAGAGAGCGTGCCAAGTCAATTCTACCATGTCGACCTATTTAGTTTACTCTCAATAAAGCAACATTAACGTCATATATCACGGAGGAAAAGTGGATTTAATAAATAGGTCTGCATTGATGACATCACCTCGAAAACAAGGATTTTCCGTCCTCTTCCGGCACAGTTGCCGCGCCGTGAGCTTGTTAACGATTATATTTTCATGCCAAGGAAAAGGAAGCCAGTGCATGCCCATCGTGTGGCTTCGGAAGTGAAAAATTACCTCTCGTACTTCCTCTTTTCCTCTCTGTCTCTCTCACTGAAAAAAATCATGGAAAAATGAGCAAAAACTCGAAAGAGCGCTTCATACGTTGCAGTATTTCATCCCGCAGATAATAAAGACACGCTGCAATTGCTCGACGTGAGGAACAAACCACGCCAAAAAAGACGCGAATCTCTGTAATTAGCAACTACGAGATTACAATCGAAGCCCATCCTGCAATGTTCGGATGGTAGTTTTATTTTTCAGTGCAGATATACCCTCCGCTGAAGATTTGAACGGCTTATATTACTTCCTATTAAGTCCTAACTTGAAATATCGACGTGCGAATAATTAGCACATCGTTTACTGGAAAGGATATCATACTGACTCTGCTATAGTATACTTACATATAGGAAATATATAGGACAATAATATCCAAGGTAAACTGAATTAGCGTTAAGAAGCGTTAGCGTTCCATTTTCAACCGTGAAAGTTTTAGAACTTTTCAGAAAAGCGAAAAAAGCAATCTTATCGAGAGAGATTGATGTATGACTATACCGGGAATGGGACTTCTCATCAAAACTTTCTTGCGAGGTACTTTTCATTGTTTCACCATCATGAGTTATACAAATATTAAAATATTGCTACTTATTAAATTCCTTTACACTTATATATAGCGTATCCGTGGTTTCTTTTTTCAGTTACACACATAATTTTGTTGAGATTCGATAAACGTCATCTAGGAAAAGATTGCTACTAGACGATACATTTGAGATGGAAGTCTCTTTGGTTGGGTTGGCTTGAGTTGGAAAAAGGTAATTATAAGTAGGCCGAAATGCGATTAGAAACCACTTTGGAGTTGAGGTGAGGCTAGATACATCGACAAAATGATATTATGTAATACACGCGGCGAAACATACCACGCAGGAAAGCGGGGGCGGCAAATTGTCGAATAGCCTGACTATTCATAAGGATATGAACCAATGAACGCTCAATTAGTACAAAAGTGATTTTTATGAAGGTAACACTGATCAATCGCAGCTTGAAATGCTTTGTCCAAGACCAAATATAAACCAAATCAAATACCGTGTTTCCCAACCAGACTGACAGCCTCCTAGTAAATGAAATTAAAAGCATATAGGTTGATACTGATTCATACTTATTGCGGCTTATACGTAGTGAATTGTTCATACTGATAAAACTTATATTCGTATTAACTTTCATTTGTTTAAATTAATAATTATGCACCTTCCACATGTAATTTTCATTCGCGCACATTCGTTCGTCGAGAGTAACCAAATCATTGTTTACTATTATAAAGATTATCATTGTTTACTACATAAATTATATATATTTTGTTATTATATAATTTCTCATTGCTCTAACTGGATTTTTTGAGGAAATACCAGTCGAGACAGAACGCTTAAGAGACTGGAATCTTAGCATAAGCTTCTTGGCACTCTGATTACGAAGCTCACAATTGATTTGAATAATATTAACGCTATGAAGAATCATGTCCCGGGCAAGGTTAACTGATAAACTTGATAATATTCCTACAATTTGAAAGCACTCTTTAAGCCGTATTTCGTAGAATGGGACTAGCGTTTCGAACCAAACGGTTTCATTTGCCAACATACGTACCATAGAGCGTTTTTAATCCTCTCACTCATTAACAGCCGTGTTCCAATTTTCTTTCCTTTCTTGATAATATTCCTTCGCGGCAGAACAGAAGCAATAGATAGATAGTGTCTGAGGTAGGGCTTAAAAGAAAGGATTATCTCCACGTGGGAATTCTAAGTTAACTTCCTGTAGTCAATTATAGTCTCAAAGATAGCAGGTACACAAATCACGCACAGGACTTTAATAATTAGAAAGATTCTCGTAAACTCTCTAAATGTTTAATTTACTTCGCGAGGATCGAAATTTTCATAACATGCACGACATGCATGTCTGCGATAGTCACGTAGAGATAGGGCTAATTCCGCGCCGATGGTTATAACCAAAGGGGAGATAAATTTCCTTGTTGATCATGAATTTTCCACGCGGATGACGTTTGAGTAATGCCTCAGGTAAACTGCATTTCCCGCTGAAATTTCCTTGTTCTTTTCCAAACTCTCAACTTCGGGAGCCATGCATACATCTCACTCGTTAGAGGCATCCACGTGCGTGTTGTTTAGACTTAGTTATTCAACGACAGAAACAGTGACGAATAGTATAATAGCGAGAATATAATGCGTATACGAGCAGCGATGCATAACTTAAATTTTTCTTCACATCTGTAATAAAACACAACATTTTTGTGGCGATATACTAGATATTTTAAAGAATTATCCGAACTAAACTACATTCGAGCGGTATAGCAATTCTGTCAGAGAGTTTCTAAATCATGTTCATTTATATGCACAGAAATATAGTAGTAGTAGTACTCTTAAATGGGTTTAGACAATTAAGGTGTGTGCACGTTTGTTCCCTACCCTAGCCGCTTCCAACAAAGGCAAACGCGCAGCCCACTTAGCTATCCGGGAGCCCCGCATAGAAATACAAGTTATGTGTTCAAGCTTAGTTGAGAGAATAAGAACACGTCTTAAAGGAAAAACACTTCGTAACTTTGAGTAGATAAAGTTATTTTACTTAGCACGAAGATGCGTGAGCCTTAATACCCAAGGATAAACGAAATTAAAAAATAGCGACGTAACTGAAATCCCGGCCATATCGCTATTTCTCAATTCTGTTTATCCCTGACTTTGTAATTTCCACGAGAGATTTTCATTCTAACGGTTTCGTCAACGGGTTAAAAGAAGTGATTTCATGCAGGGATTATAAGTTGTACATTTATAAAGGGAATTGGGAGTAGGTTTAAGGGAGGGAGAGGAGGTGATGGGGCATCTCAAGAAGGAAACATAGTTTCAGGTCAAGGGAAGGGAGTAATTCGTCCTATGTTATTAACTCGAAAAAATGAAATCAGTAGGATAAATACCTCTCGAAGAAGTTACGCATTTCTAAGATAGGAAATTTTGCAGACGTATTATTATGACACAATGAAATACTACTTGTGCCGTAGGGGTCTGTTCCAGAGCTCACGCTTGGAAGCATCTGGTCAAATCCGGAAAAACTGTTCTGAAAAGAACGCCCTATACCAGGGATTGCGAGCTTTTCGTGGCGAGAGTACCATTTTCAATAAATATAAAGGATTTGCCAACCAATGTGGTGCGAAACTTAGATATAGATGCATGCTGATGTTATCCATTTTATGTTATCAATGGTAGGATTACGATGTGGAAATTGACGTAAATAATCGCCAATTATCAATTACAATGAACACAATCCACATTTATTTACTATAAAGATTCATTTTTAATTACAGAACACATAATAAGGATAATGCAGTCATAGTACCGCGTGCCAAAATAATTCTCTCGTTTGCAACTTTGGGTTCGCCTACCATAGGTTCGCCACCCTCCCCTATAAGCAATTAAATAACTAACAATATTTTCTTAATCCCTGAAAATGTAACTATAACCTTTAAAATACACATTGGGTGTTGTTTTCAGAGCAATCGTTTTTCGAGCAAAATTTGGATATAGGCTGCAATGTGCAATGGCTAAAGCGCTCTTGTGATCCATTGTTAGACGGAGAAATTGAGTATCGAATATTTTAAAAGGTAACCCAACTATCCACTTGATAACCATCGCCATCATAATTCCAGTCTTCTGTACCAAAAGATCTTTGCTCTCATTCAAAAGAGCTTTCGTCCTCCCTTCTGCACTTCTCTTGTGGAAAAGATTCGATGATACAAAAGAAGCCGAGAAGGAGGGTCGATTTGCAGCAAGAGGATAAGGGGAGTCATTTTAGAAGATTCCACATCTCGGAATCGAGGCTTTCACCCTGTCTATGTGATATCGATGCAGCCTCTGCATCGATGAGCAGGCAATCGCGCAGCAGAAGATTTCCAAAAGAACATAGCTTGACCCCAAAATCCCTCCTTTCTCCACCCTCATCCACTGCTTCTATTTAAGATGAAGGGATACGAGGTCGTCTAAAGTCACTGGTGCGAACTAGAGTTTTCACTACAAGACCAAAGGGTTAAAACGGCGATTTACCTGCTAGTATAATTTAAGTTGCCAACTAGGGAACTGAAATCGAGAGATATCTCATTTAGGCGAATAAACTTCGAAATACTTTTTCACTAAGTATGAAAAGGCAGCATCAAAAAGAATTCATTGTTTATTTATTTATTTATTTATTTATTTAACCATAACGATTAGAAGCTAATATGTAGGGTTATAATGCAAACAATAAACGTGTCAAATAAGTTTAATTACAATAAAAATAAAGCATGTGTTAGCAAACTTTAAAATTGAGCAAGGTGTTAAAAAGGGAACAGAAAATCAATTTGAATAATTGTCAAGCCATGATAAATACATACATTTGTTAATGAATCTTAGACTCAAAATATTCTCAGCACTCTTCGTAGAGAGTCAACCTTAATGTTTAAGATTTCAACATTTTGCATTTAGAACAACATTGGCAGTTTAAGTAATTGTCGAACTAAGCAGAACTGAGGAACACTTACACTGTAGTCGATAAACAATCACAATATTGCCACGTAGTGTCAGGTTTGTTGGTTGTAATAACAGCCCGGAAAGTGAGAGATCAGAGTTCGAGTCCAGACTACGGCAGACTTTTTCCTCTTCGTTTCTTTATCTAAAATCAGGAATATGAACAAAGCGCTACTCAACGCTTACTCGTCATTTTGAGATTTTAAGAAAATGTACTCGATGAATATTACATTTCTGGTAATGTATAAACTTCCTTTTGACCTCAAGAGCAGGTAGCTTTACGCTAAGGTAATTTAAGCGCGGTCAAATTAGTACTTTTCAAAGGTATCACGGCTAACCTTTTTTTACGTTTATTTCACTTCCCAATTCCAGATTTTATCAATAAATAATTCGATAAATACATAATATTAACACGGATACCGTACAAATGATGACGTTTAGAGATGATGTAGCGGATATAATGCGTTCACCATGCTACATAGGCCGTTCCGATAATGCGAGAAAGATCAGAGAAATAGATACCAGAACGAATAGATTCAAGAACTCATTCTTTCCGCGAACGATACGCGAAAATAATCGATTAGGGAAATAGAGTCATGGTGCGTGCACACCCTGCCACACGCCGAAAGGCGGCTTGCAGGGTAAAAACATAGACATAGACATAGACAAATATCCATCAGATGAATCAGTAAAAGCTCCGAGTAATCAAATTAGATCAAAAGATAATTACCATGGTATTGTTTTATTTCAGTTTAATGGGACGAAGTAATAAGAGCTTTGCGATTGAGAGGAAAGGACTTCTATACATTTCTAAATGAATTCGTTTTGAAACACTCTCTCTATTTAATGGTTGAGATCGTATTTTGCGTAGAGTAATTAACAAAGGTAATGGAATTGGATGCAAAACTGGTCTTCAACCTGTCAATATATTCGAATTAAATCTCACGTACCTTATAATTGCCTCTTTGATGAAAACGAAGTGAATTAAATGTTGTATAGTGCGTTAAGTACCTGAAATACTTTATAATATCATATGATCCATTTGTTTCTCCCTGATTGAAGTTCGGAGATATTTGAATGATTGAGTAAACGAATCGCATAAAATATTATAGGTGGGAATAAATAATCTGAATCATAAAACGAACGTATTGCAATTTATGTCATGTTACGAAGCTGAAAGGGAGAGACGTATGCACATAAAAGCGTGTTATGCTAGGACTGATCCACGCTTACGTGAGATTTCAAATAGTCAGTGTTTAATGAGAGTAACGTAGAAAAAACGTAATGGAAACTGGTGTACCGCTTAAGAACTTTTATAGATATTTTTCCGCTACTTTGGAAGCTACATAATAACACGTACAGATTGTTAATCTACAGTAACACCGAATCGGTCAATAATTTATGTAGCGAATTCAGAAGGAGATAAATACAAAAAGTACCTTCTTCTGATGATATGTGTGGTTTGAAAGCCCTGATTATAATAAAATTACTCTTCTCACCGTTTCAAATTTATGCCACCTAGCCAGCAAATACAGTACGAGAAACATCCTCCAAGTTGGAGGAATTCTAATTATCTACATCCACATAAATACCCTGCAAGCCGCCTTTCGGCGTGTGGCAGGGGTTGTAAACACAAAGTGTTCGAGTCACCTCTTTAGTTAATTGTTATCGCTTACCGTTTGCGGAAAGAATGAGTTCCCAACCTGACTTGTCCTTGCATCTATTTCTCTAATTTTACTCTCATCGGCCAATAATCACTTTGGTATGTTCTTTCGGATCTTTAAACTATTTCAAACTATATGTTTGCACAGGTTTTTTTGCACACCCCTTGTTAGTAGGCGCTTTCCTGCTGTGGGTATTTTTTTCATAATCTCCTCTTAGGTTTTTCATATCAACGTTTCTTTTCATTTTACGCTTGCACTGTAAATTTAAACTAAAAAGTGAATAAAATTCGGGGATAGGTTTGATAGAAGAGGGAACGTTTAGTCTCAGTTTCGCTTGAGTAAAGATGTTTTTATTAAGAACTGTAAATATAAGCCAAAAACATTAAAAACATAATATGGTAACAAGGAAAAAGAATTTCTTCGGTGTACTGAAATTGAGCAATCAATGTGGTGAAAGGAGAGTAAATATTGTAGTTCGGAAAAGAGCTAGTCTACCTGAATATTTATGTGATATGAAAACAGTGATTGACAAAAAAGAGAATATAATGAAATACCTGTTTAACTGGCGAACAAAATGTACCATTAAGAGTCTCATAATGAGCCAATAGAGACTCAGTGGAACTTGAGGGCCTTATGTTCCCTTTTTTGTTAATATTTTAACACTTAAAAAAAATTGTGACAATGATTGAGATTGTTCAAAACCTTTCCTTTTAAAATATCTTATTTGTAAGTTAAATACAAGGCAACACGAGAAATACCATAAACAAGTTATCAAGAACCCGAAAAGTTCATTTATTGTATTTAATGAGTTCCAAGAGTATCCGTCACTAATTATTGCCGTATGAATTTGACCTCTTGGTAAATTTCGGTTATTCTCGGCTAAATATGACAGAATCCAGTTGTGCTCCAGATTCAATCAGTTTTCATAGAGTTTCGGTTTATTTCTCTGGGATTTGGACATAACAATACAGACCCAGACTTATGGAATAGCGATAACGTAAGAAAACTAAACTCCACAAAAAATCATCAAAAAGAGTTTTTTCGGAAAGAGTAATTCGGAGACCGAAATCCTTTTCAGTTATAACTATACCGGAAATCAGAGGGTAGAAATCCCAATTTTTTCTTAACCGAGCATGTTATTGTTCTTTACACACAAAGAGCCTCGCTGCTAAATGTACGAAAAAAATGCTCACTTTTGAGCTACGCCAGACAAGGGTGATTGACGATTTCTCATAGTCCGAAACGGACGCTCAGCACTCGTAACAAATGTTCCCAACCTTCCAAAAAAGAGACGAGCGGAGGATAACACATCGCAAACAGCGGCCATAACAGTTAAACTTAGATATATTTGGGAAGGAATCCATCGGCACGGGGTATAAAATAAATAAACCTCCGGTCTCGCAGGGCTAAAAACGCCGTTCGCTGGAGCGACCCACACGCTCGGCCGCTTGCTGACACGACACTAACTCATACCTAATAACAGAGAGCTCTCTGCTTCATGGTGTTGTCCGGCCGAGGGAAAAGACCGTATCGGAAGCCTGACGGGGTGGGTGGGGAAAACGAAGCGGGGAGTTAGGGGGGCAGAACCCGCCACGGACAGCGGAGCCAGGGAAACTGCGTAAGTACCGAGAGGAAGGGTCGCTCAACCGTCACGCACAGTGGTGCGAATTATTACTAAGGGTATGGGTTGTAGGTCATAATGAAAGTTTCGCCACGGGACGAGGGTCAACGACGTCGGGCGCCGTCTCCTTTAAGGCGAACTTCCCCCGATCGAACGGCGGTCGCCACGGCCTCTTTGAAAAAGCGGGTGTTTTTTCAAAGAGGTAGATTCTCGATAAGAGTTAACAAGACGATAATGGATTCGCGCTTCGGCCTCGAAATTGATGGCGGAAATAATTACTCCCGACGAAACGGACGCGTTAAATTAAATAACGAACGGCGGCGTCGGAATTAATTGAATAATGTTTGTACTTGCATTGTGCGCGGAAATATTTCCGGGCGATTCGAATAATTTGCTTGCTTGTGATAAATAGGGCGGAAAATTTTCCGGAGGGCTATTGAACGCAATGGGATAAAAGGAACGAGGGAAGGATGGAAACGGATACCAGTCTAATAGTAAAACTGGATGTACTGTTAATCAATGGGAGAGTGGATTGTATTCTTGTTGCTATAAACGTCACGGTGGTGGTGTGACAACTAGAGAAGGAAACGTATGATCAAAGTCATCAATGTAATTTCTTGAGTGACGTTATGTACGTATAATTGAGTAATCCTTCAAAATATTCATGTTTAGCGCATATGTAAAAGGGTATTCGTATTAATACAGAAACGTTTAATTAAAAAGACAAAGCGAGCAAATGGCTATGGAGGGCGAAATTACAATTCCAGGAAAGATGTATTTGAGCATCAATCAATTATAGGTATATCAATTATCGTTACACCACAGGACAATAAGGAAATAACGTTTTGATTAATGAACCTTACCAGTTTACATGAACGTAAAAACGACGGTTATCGATTACTAGGTACATAAGGAGTCTAGGAAATGAAATTACTTCCTTGTGAATTATTAGAATTGAGAAATAAAAAACTACATTATGATGTTATGGAAAGAAACAGTTTATAGTACATCTATGGGCACGGGATCTTGCCAATCGAACGCTTATGTAGAAATGAGCAGCCTTTCTGACGACAACTAGAATAGCTTTTCCATTAAAGTAAGAAAAGGGAAATCCATTGTTCTCTATTTCTAACAAAGGATAACTATCCGCAATTTCAGCGTTTTATCATTAGAAAATCGATGCGGAATGTTTCATTTTTTCGCAAATAACAGGAAAAATAAGAATTGCGAATAAAAGTTGACGCTTTCCTGCCGACTGCCGATCATTGCGTGATAAAACTACTCCAGTACCAATCTTATAAAATAGTGCAAAGAAACTGTAACTTAAGGACTCCGTACTTCCTGAAGTTTTCAGTAAAAAAGGATTACTGAATACAAAGTGTAATATCTTCTATTCATATCAAACGATTACCTAGAAAAAACGACACAGAGTCAGGGGTAACGTTGTGGTGATTATTAATATTAAACTGACCTGATGATGTAGCCATGCTACGAAACCATGGTCATGAGTAGGTTGTTTTTGTGTGGTATAGTAAAAAGTTCGCTCTAACGGAGCGTTTTAATATGTTTAATATTAATAATTACCACAAGGTTACCCCTGACTCTATATCGTTTATTCGTAACGGAAGTACAGCTATCCAGGTTAAGTTGTATAGGAAACAGACCTGATGATGTAGCCATGCTACGAAACCATGGTCGTGTGTAGGTTGTTTTTGTGTGGTATAGTAAAAAGTTCACTCTTATGGAGCGTTTTAATATGTTTATCTAGAAATGTCGAAATTCTCAAATACAGCAAACTAAATCTAAACTTACTTTTCCTAAAATCCCATCGACCATACCTAATTAGGCAGAAGGAAAGGATCATATACCCTCGAGATGTACATTAGTCAGGAAGCAGTATCAGCAATAGCAATGTAGCAATATAATCCCACTACACATATACATAAGTCTCGATTATCTGAGTCCTGATTAACCGAGGTTCCGTATTATCAGATTATTAATTACATGTTTATGTGCTTTGTTTTCTTGCTTACATAATGTATATGTACCGGCACACGGCTTAAATTACTTACGCTGTTACTTCACTATGCCATTTCAGTATAGAAAAGCAAATGTCGGCATTAAAATCATGAAATAATCGGTAGAAGAAGGGAGACAATCTGGACAATTGAAGTATATACTCTGAAGGAAAAGAGAAATATCTTAAAATTAATATGTCCAAGAATGACTTCATGAAACTTTACACACATCTTAAAAGAAATAACATTTTGTAATTTCCACAGCAAATTTTGTTTTGGTTAGCTTCGTCAACGCTAATGATTTTGAACAAAAATAAGTAATTCCTTTCAAATGTATATCTGTTATCAACCCTTACCCCTGCACCCTCCTTACCTACCTACGCATATTTGAGCCCTGTTCCCACGTCTCATCATCCTATTTTATAAGAAAGAAGGCGTCAACTCGTTGTCCATACTAGTCAATAAAAACTTGCAGCGGACATTAGGAATCGTTCTTTCCTTAAATTGATACTTATTTTATGAAGTTTTGCATCCAAATGATTAAGTAAATGTAAATTAAAGTCGAACTACAGTATGTAAATATCGTTCTTATTTCATAACTAACGTACGCAAGACCATTCCATATCATCCGAGTTTTCGATTATCCGAGATGGCCCCGGTCTAATTCGGAAAATCGAACCCCATTAGCCTATTCCATATCCTAAGCAAACAAACGTTTGATGTATTCTTATTTGAGATAGAAAGAGACGCCCTATTCTCTCTATCATTTTCCTCAATCTGATCCAAAGCACTTAAAACATTTTGCGAGAGATATTTTGAATCGGCAGACGCGTCGTTAAATTGCCATTTAGAGCCCTTGTTTGACCCCATCTCTGCTGATACGTGTGACACACTCGCTTCGATCCCATCCAAGGCAGTGGAAAAATCCGACGAAGTGAACAAGGAGAGACGGAATGTAAAACGGACGGTTTTATGAGGTCGTTCAAACGCCTGGCTCAATCCAACTTTGCGGATAATCGAATGCGATCTCGATTATTTTAATAAGTGAAGCAGATTAGGTGAGCATCACCTTCCTGACAGTGAGAAATACACTGAACAACAAATCGTTTATTCTCATTCCGAAGAATATCATATATTTATCGGATCATAGATCATTGCCAAGAGTCTTTACTCAAGAATAAACTAGGATAGGTTCAAACCATAAAATTATACTTAAGTGATAATAGATATAAAATTAGAGGATTTCATGCGAAAACATGAAGCATAAACTGTAGCTATCAGAGCAAAGAAACCCATAAAGAGTAAAATAGTGGCTGATAATGTGCGAAAGAATGAACTCCTAATGATATTATAAAAGATATTGAGCTATAAGTACTTTTAATAAGTAATCGTATTAATTTTGGTTACCCCTTATTGAACGCCATAAATATTGTTCCTCATTCTGTTGCTTTTGCGTGGACATTCAAATCCTCTAGAATTCTGACTGTGTTAGGAAAATCTCCACCAATAGCTACACAAAGCTTTACAGAGTGACTATGGGATACTAGAAAAGAGGTAAATAATAAAGAGGTAGATAAAGAGGAAAATAAAATGGTAGATAGTTTGCCTTCGCTTTCCTCTCGGATCCAAAGTATTATGAGTTATATCGGTCTCCAATAAATATTGCACCACGAAACCAAGAATACATTTTCCAGTGCATTCAATAGAAAGTGACGAAAGCTCTTATTTAGCACCTCCTATGTCTCATATACTGACAGCTGTGAAGAAGCTGTGAAGAAGTGAAGAAGAAGAAATTGATAGATGAATGATACTTTATCCTGCTTCGGGTTACTTCTTCAGCCGGACAAAGCTATAATATTCGAATTAGGGGTACAGAACGATGTTATTTCACCTTTGTCAGACCCTGCATTGAATATGCGCCGAGTATATGAGATCCAGCGGATGAAACGTATACCCGCAAACTCGAGAAACTGCAGCGCAAGGCGATGCGATTTGTTAAAAAGCGCTACGATAAAAACGCAAACGTTACGTAAATGCTCTCTCAGAAGCAGGTTGGAGATCCTATAAAGAAACGAGATTAAAGGCTAGGCTGCGATTGCTTGATAAATTCAGAGAACTTACATTTACGGAAGACATAATCGGTAATATGTGATCCCCTGCTACTTCGGCCGATCCGAAAATGAGCGTAAAATAAGAGAAATGGATGCGAGGACAATTCGGTTTTGGGACATTCTTTCAGCGAAAGATACGCGACGAGAATAAGCTAAAGAGGTAACTCGCACGCTTCGTGTTTACACCCCTTCCCACACGCTAAACGCGGCTAGCAGGGTTCTTATGTGGATATTGATCTCCATTTTGAAAACTCTTAATGCCAGAAAAGGGAGGAACTGCAAAATTCACCCATAATTGAGCTGTTTGTTTCCAACCCTCTCTATTTTCATCCAAATCCTTATTCTCCCTCTTCCGCGCCTTCATCCCTTCTCGGACTCCACTAATTTCCTCCATCCATCCCTCGCTCCATCTCCCCTAATCCTTCCTTACTGCAATCCTTCACTTCCTCCCCCACTTTCCTCATTAAAACCATCAATTCCCACTCCCCTCACCACGTGCGCTGCGGTCGGAAACGACTGGCGCACGCACTGCACCTACGGATTCGTAGATAACGGTCCCGCTTTGGTTCCCACTGCGGCCATGATAATAATTGGCAGCGCTGGCGTCGCGGACCGAGAGTGTTAATGGATGCGTGACTGCGATGCCCCGTTCGAAAGCACGACCCACGGGAAAGCGGTCGTGATTGAGCGGCAGGGAAGTGTTTTGACGGGAAAGGATGATATGGCTGGGTATACAGAATCCATGAAAGAGTTTGCGGCCCCAATGATCTCCACTGGTGGGGACATCGGGGCATTGATTGATTGAATCTCCGCAGTCCGCAAAATTCCGAGGATTTTTCTCTCTCTCCCCGAGGATTATTAACGAGTAGAGGAGGCATTCGCCCGTGCAAATTACCGATGCGAGAGAAAAGTGGACGAAGGAGTGGCCGGTAAGTATGAGTTCGAATGTGGTCCGAAATATCCTCGCGGAAAAGATCGTTAGTTGGGGTCTGGTCCTCGTGAGAGCGCCGGCTGATGGGGAGGGTGAAATTACACTTATTGGATTGGAGAGCCGTGTTGCTTCCAGAGAAAGTACAAATGCTGACTTTCGACCGACGTTTCTGCGAATGAGGGAATTGGAAACCGAAATGCTTGTCTGGATCGTGAAGGACGCTTTCCACAAGTTTTTATGCCCTAAAATTAATTCCGAAGTGCTTGTTTGCATAATTAACCTCCACCGAAGGAGTATTAATTTTTTAAATTAAACCTACAAGTAGTGACTTCATTCAGTCATGAGTTTTTATACAACTTAAAAATTTAACAAACGACATTAATATAGATGTGCTATCTTGTTGTTATAAGTATGGTGAAAGTGTCCTTCATATATTCATTTATGACAATATAAACTCTAAATTAATAACAGAAACAAAAGAGTAAATAGGAAACGGGTAAGGGGTAATACCGCAAGATGGTGCGCACCCAGGAAAAATCCCTAGGAAGAGTGGACTTGAAAAAAGTCTGACAGGACCGGGAATCGAACCTGGGTCTCCCAACTGTCTGGATTTGACGGGGAATGCCTCCGCCAGGATAGCTCAACGAACAGAGCACCAGACCGGCAATTGGGAGCCCCGGGTTTGATTCCCGGTCCCATCAGACTTTTTTTCAAGTCCATTCTTCCTTGGGAAAAGAGTAAACCNACCCGGAAAGCAAAAGATCCTGGTAAGAGTTGCGGCCCTATCAGATTTTTTCATTTCCATGTCTACTTTGGAAGGTTTCTAGAGCAGGTAAGATAGCTTAGCTTCTATTAAGTTAGAACTCGTAATTTAGAGATCCAACAAATGTCTAACACGTTAGTTAAAACCTAAAAGCCTTATTCGTTTCACAAAGCATTATTCCCTACATTAATTTATATTAAATTATCACATTCATTACATATGGCAAAGCGACCTTATTCCTGCGATAACTTTACCGGACGTAAATCAAGGAAACGGCTGCCCGAGTTTGATGAAAAAGGTATAAGACATAAGAGTTTTCTCTTTGAGAATCCGCGAAGATTGCACTCGACGGATTCAGCCATTCTACGGAATGGAGTTGGAGATATGTCAGCGGCAGTGCCCTGGATTCGATCTTCAAGAACTAAGGAAGAACAAAGGATTGAGAGACGTTTCGACGTTTCTTTTTAATCTCCGAATAATCGTCTGCCCCCCTCAATAGGACTGCTCGACCGAAAGATACATAGCTGTGCACAGTATTATTGCGTATGGTACAAGAATCTTACACACAGAGCACAATCTATTCATGCATTTACCTTAGCTGAATTACTTTCTTCTCATTGGATACATATAATACATATATTGGATTATACGGTATGGGGATATGACCATTTCACTATTGAGGGTGTCCATCATTCTATAGGTTGCGTCAAAGATCCATTGAGCATAACAAATTACAACCATAGTTATTTTGAAGAACCAGAAACCTCGTTTGCACAATCCACATTCATAAAAGTAGCTACGCGTTACTCTAATATTTCATTGACACTTCTATTCATTTTTAGTTAAACTAGACTGGTTTGAGTGATTATATTAGTAATAGACAACGGTAAGTAAAAGCAGCAAATTCTACACTCATCAAAGATTTTCTTATTTTTTTCTTTACGTACGGTAGGGTAAATCGCTGTATTAAGGTGGCTTGTGGGATAAACTCTGTGACTGTGACTGATAGCCTGAGATTCACATATTTAAACTCTATTACTATTTTATACTTGACGTAGCACCACAGAGGGAAAACCTAGGAAAATAAATAACGTAATCTCATCTAAAATGAACCTGACTTCCTTTACTTATAGTGTTGAGTATAGGTTTATTATCTTCAAAAACATCTTAAAATACACCTCGGATCGATTGACTTTGAATATACAATTACGGGTCAAAAATATGAATGTGGCGAAAATGTTCCTTTGCAAACGCCTCGAAAGTTCCTCGCATATGCTATTCGTCAACGAGGACGAATTTCCCAGAATAAAGGTAGAAATCAACCGATAAGGGAGCTTTGATTGACGATTTTCTTTCCTCGTTCCCTTTTCCATCTCTCTTTCATTCTTCAAACGAAGCGTTTGTCGAGGATCCCCATCGAATATTAATGTGTAAAGGCCTTTAGAGGATGAAAGGGCAAAGAGTCGGAGGTGGGTGGGAGCGGAAAATGGTGAAAGAGAGAGAGACCAAAGTCAACAGAGACAAATCATTGTAAGACGACAAACTAATGGACTGATTGAGAGATAACGAAGTTCGAAATCTAGCGCCAAATCTGCGAGTAAATGTTTTCTTGCGTGGGTCTCGCAACAAATAACAATCTCGCAAAAAGGAAGGCTCTGCGCGGGGGTCGGTTAAAAATAATTTCTATTTTTTTTCTTAACTGCGGCGTAATTGGATTTTTACCTATCTATATAGCGCCCTTTAATTTGTTTGATATCGCCGAAGGGGATGGGTCTTTTATCTTCCTCCCGGTTCCTCGATAAATCTGTTTACTCTTCGAGTTTTAGATTTACCCAAGTCGGTTTCCGAGGCTGTATAAAATTCAATTTGCTTAATCAGGCGGCGTAAAATTTTAAGGGAGAAGATTTGGAGGAGATAATTCTCGTCTAAAGAGCTTTGCTCGGAAAGCGATATAATTTACGAGCTAACGAGACAAGATGCGCATGTTTTGCAAATATGAAAAACTGAGATGAATATAAATATGCGAAAAGTGTGCTCTTTTTATCCATCGAAATTCTCATTTTAGGCTATATAACAAGTATCTTAATCTAGGTAATATCGGCGGCCAATTCTTTTGGAAAATGTTCAAAAATAGTAAAAGCGAGAAAAAAAATTGAACTTGCTAGAGTAAACTTTGCCATAGTTCAAAGTTGAAGCGTTTTGCAGTATATTATTGTACTAAAAGGCCATAATGCGTGATTTATAATAAACCATCTAGAGTACGGCGTATAATGCTCAATAAATAAACGAAATTATCACATAAACCTAATTCTTAATGATTGGACGTTTACAAAAATATCAGTCACGAATAGAAATACTATTTGTAGGGCTCTAGAATAATATTTCCATAAGGAGACAAATAGCCAAGTGGACTGTGCCTTATGATGAAAACGGTCCTGGGCTCAATTAACAGTGTCCCATATGTGCGAAATACAATCGTCTTCACTGGGAAAATAGGGACTAGAGAATTGTTCTACCATTCATCCATTAATTGTCGAAGCACTTTAAATAACGCTAAGACTAATTTATAAAATCTGATCACCATTAATAACTTTCTGTTACCTTTTATTTCCTTTTTTCCCTGATTATAATCAATGATAGTTCGCATAAAATGATTAAAAAGAAAGAAACACTAACTTTTCTATCATGAGTCATATCTTGAGAAGATAAAGTGCGAATGGTAACTTTGCTCATTTAAGGTGTGTACCTAGGAATATTCTCAAGAAGAAACGGACATGAAAATGTCTTACAGGACTGGGACTCGAAACCAGGTCTTTCACCGCCCTCAATAAAGCTCTATAGTTACTATAACACAAAATGATACTATTAGTACATGCTAATATTGCTCTATAGTTAGCTGAATTGGCTAGAGCAGTCACCCGGAAAGCAAAAGATCCTGGTAAGAGTTGCGGCCCTATCAGATTTTTTCATTTCCATGTCTACTTTGGAAGGTTTCTAGAGCAGGTAAGATAGCTTAGCTTCTATTAAGTTAGAACTCGTAATTTAGAGATCCAACAAATGTCTAACACGTTAGTTAAAACCTAAAAGCCTTATTCGTTTCACAAAGCATTATTCCCTACATTAATTTATATTAAATTATCACATTCATTACATATGGCAAAGCGACCTTATTCCTGCGATAACTTTACCGGACGTAAATCAAGGAAACGGCTGCCCGAGTTTGATGAAAAAGGTATAAGACATAAGAGTTTTCTCTTTGAGAATCCGCGAAGATTGCACTCGACGGATTCAGCCATTCTACGGAATGGAGTTGGAGATATGTCAGCGGCAGTGCCCTGGATTCGATCTTCAAGAACTAAGGAAGAACAAAGGATTGAGAGACGTTTCGACGTTTCTTTTTAATCTCCGAATAATCGTCTGCCCCCCTCAATAGGACTGCTCGACCGAAAGATACATAGCTGTGCACAGTATTATTGCGTATGGTACAAGAATCTTACACACAGAGCACAATCTATTCATGCATTTACCTTAGCTGAATTACTTTCTTCTCATTGGATACATATAATACATATATTGGATTATACGGTATGGGGATATGACCATTTCACTATTGAGGGTGTCCATCATTCTATAGGTTGCGTCAAAGATCCATTGAGCATAACAAATTACAACCAGAGTTATTTTGAAGAACCAGAAACCTCGTTTGCACAATCCACATTCTTAAAAGTAGCTACGCTTCATGTGTGTGCCCTAAAAGCATTATTATACCCTTTGGAGAATTAGATAAACGATGAAATGTAAAGTGTGATACAAACCTTTATACCCAGGAAATTTAAATTATATTTTCTATTATAAGGAAAATGAAAAATACTTAGGTACCCTCATTATTTCAAATGCGGCACACAAAATAATTAATTTTGAACTCATATTAACAGAGCGAACACAAGTGGGATTTTCCCATGATCTTCCACTTGTTTTTATAATTTGATTGCCGCAAATGAAATGCTTTTGTATGAATACATATATAACGCTATTCCCTTCCGGGATAAATAGATGGACACTTTATCTCTGAGGTTAGGCCCATGTGAGCCTCTCTTCCATCTAACCTTGTATGTTTTTATAATATTCACAAATATTTTCCAAAAACAGGAGTAGCGTGAGAAAATAAATTTATCAGGATAATATTGACAAAGAAAATACCCGCGTTTCGGGAAACATCCACATAGAATAGGGTGACATAAACCGCTAAACCTCAGCAAGAAATGTAAAGGCAATACACGCTAAAATATGGATACACAGAAAGAAAAAAGTAATCAAAAGAAAAAATCCATCTATAACGTCGACATTTTTTTAGCCCGAATTATTATTCAAGAACTTCTCACATTGATTATCCAACATATCCCTCTATATTATTCGTTGAGGTGACGATGTCGCATAACTAAACCATCCGTGGCATTAGGGAATTGCATGCTTGTGGCCTTTCTTGGTGCCTGGGCGACCGATCTCCATCACCAACAATGGGCTGCGTGTATCCTGAAGCTTATGCAACTAGGTTTCCTTGCAAGTATAAATGATTGCGTTCACTAAAAGCTAGGCGCAATATAAGAAAAATTATTTTCACACAGTAAAGTGTGTTCAGGCATCGAAGGCAGAAAAATTATTTTCGCATCGGCAAAAACCGCCTACTTTCACATACAGATGAACTACCACATAATTAACTTTGAAATCAGACGCAATCAACAGCGGATTTATAACCAGGCACAATGGGCGCTAGCTCTGGGCCTCATCCATTTGATGGGCCTCAATAAGAAAGTGCTTATGAACTCTCAGTAACGCACAAAAATTGTTCTTTATTTTCGCTTCAAGAAAGAATTATATATTTGTTGAGGAAGCCAACATGAAAAGTACGTATGCTATACTCATAGTATATTTCATTGTCTATGTCACTATACAAAGTAAATCTCTCATTAGTTGTAATGTATAGAAGTAATATGTATTGTAATTCAAATCTTGCTTATCTATTTTTGCCGCAGTTAAGCGATAAAGGTTTCTATCGGATGTATTTTTGTCTATTTTATGAAAAATGTCGAGCTTTTACTCTTTTTATTCGGGGTTCTCAATCTAAATGTTCACCTAGGGCCTCTGATAGCCTAAATCTGCCCCTGGACACAATTCTATTTATAGCTTGAAGAGAATTTTAAGCACAGTCATTCAAGGTGTGTGCCATCTTCTATCAACAATTGCCTGGAAGTAGAGAGCATTTTTATGTAAGCTTTTTCACTCTTATTGGTATCGTAGCAACGATAGATATTTTTGCTTCCGTTTCTACTCAAAATACGATATCTTAATCTACTTCTGCCTTTAAGTATTCATTAACTTTATAATTATACTTTTAAATGAAATAATAAATACAACTTGTACTTTTCCACANTGATCATGAATAATAATGAATTTTGGTATAGAATTTTTTAAATTGAGAATAGTGTCGTCATTCAAAATTCGCGCGTAATCATTTATTTACATATGAAACTGTTGCTGAGATTCCCTACCCTCTTTTCTTCTGATAGGGTGTTTGTTTGATTCGTGATAACTGAATAAATGTTTCTACAACCTATGAAAATAAGCTCTGCAATTATACAGAACTGAGCGAGATTATGGGAAATCGTCATTACTATCTTCACTCAGGGAAACAAAGGTTCAGTAAGAAAAACCAGTAAAACTCACGAAAATGTTTTCAGAAAGGAAAGTATAAACAGATCCCATTCTCTGAGGTAAGGGCTTAGTGTTGTTAAATGTCAACCAACCAAGTTAATAGACATCTTTAACTATATTCAACTGAATCTTTTCTCGAAAGCCTATCAATTGTTTTGGATTCCGAATATGCTCTGTAGAGTTTCAATTTTTCCTTAACAGGAATCAAAAAGAAAGCTTGTTCATATTGTTGGAATATTCAATGTCCTAGGTATATAGGTAAGTCAAAATTAGAAACGGCTTATTCTACGCTGTAGCCATCATTTACTTCAGAAAACTGACTTACAAATCGTATGACATCATAACTAATTTTAAATAGAAATGATATCGATTTCCATACACTCTCCAAGTTATTCTTTTTCTATAAAATCTTTCCAGAATATACTTAACATTTGCACAGCGAACCTAATCTTAATCCTTCATGAACGTATTTTTTGGTGGTTAACTATATGGAATGAATATAATTGTTAGAGTTATGTCTTTCGAATATACGTATCATATATTTTGAAAGTCATTATTGAGCTTATATTTTATCGCACTTTATCGAAGAAAATAAATCAAAAGTTGCCCAATATATAGTGATTACGCATATATTTTTGCTAATATTGTAGTAGTATTGTTAAAAGTGCGTCGACTGCTTAAGTCATTTCGCACGTAGGCACCCACCGGAAATCGAACCCGGCACCGCTTTCAAAGAAGTCGACCGCATTGCCCACTTGGCTATACGGGGGCCCAATATTGCTAACATTCCATATTTAACAAATTGCTGAACCCAATCCTTTCTTCAATGCGCAACGTATACATATGATTTGTTTGCAATGGCTATTAATCGCAAATAAATTGCTATCGTATTCCTTTCGCTAGTAAAACGATTATATATGACGTCAAGAAACAGCGTGTGAGTCATATTACGTTGATAACGTCCCAAACTCTGCGAAGTCCACAAAAAGTGGCCATCAAAATCTTGAGCTTCGATGGGTTTTAACTTCAAATTTATAGCAGCTGCCAGAATAGACATCAAAGGAAGAAAACGGAACTTGGATGGAAAGATCTCGGGAGGCGAGGATGCAGACACAGGAGGTTCTGCCGTGGGCGTCACCGAGAGTGTAGTTGAGTTTTTATTGTTTCTTTCGTATATGCAAACCTTGGTAAAAACACCACTTTTATCCATATCACTCCTTAGTAAAAGAATTTAATTGTAATGAGAGAGGAGTAGAAACAAAGTGTACTCGTCACCACAGAAATTAAGTCTTCCCCAACCTATCTTTCAACACATGGAGTGATTATCGGTTCCTCATCGTTGAAGCTGAGATACTGGATTTTAGAAAACCTGTTTTTTAGGATGGAATATAAGGTCGAGTTGATAAATATTATTGATATGAAGGATTGTGTAAAACCATTGGATTTGCTAAAACATGAAGATTTTCAGTACATTCATCGTGCCATTCGCGTATAAAATTATTAAAATTTTCCTGGAAAGTATAAAACTGCCGATATAATTTTAAACCATTAGATAACTCCATTAATGAAGGTCCAGCAAAACTCAAATAGTCATCACGCGTATTAAAGGAAAATGTCTAGGGAAATGTGACTTTAAGACCAGCCACAGGTCTAATACTACGAGAAGTTAGAAAGTTATAATAATAATGAAACGTCTTATTGAAGGGCGAGATTGAGACTTCTTAGTCCCTTCTTACAATAGGGAGATAATGAACTGTGCGAGCCCAGCTGGTTGCACTAGCGATTGGAATTCTCCGGAGTTCAATTATCCTCTGCAATTGACAGTTGCTGGATGCTCGTGATTGCGCAGTTTGCGACTTTCTTTTGTCAACGGTTTGTATCCCCGCTTAAGACGTTCGCCACAACGGGCGGCACAATGAGCGTTTGGCAAGTGAACGTCCTCTTCGGGAAATCGGGTTCGTCCTGTGAAAGGCCCGAGCCAATTGCGAAGGACCAAACAAAGGGGAAGGAAGGCGAAAAGACGGGAGTGGAGTGTATATTTTTTCTCAAAGGGCGGAGAGAGGGGGTTAATATAAAAGGAGACGGAAGCGTAGCAGCTTTTGACGGCGAGGCGAACAATGACAAGACGTGCACTCCGACAATAAGGCCCGCCAAACGATGGGGAAAGTAAATCTTCGTCAGACTGGTCCTACGCAATCATTCATCCAAAGAGGCTTTACCATGCTCTAACCACCGACTTACATCTCAGATTGTTCTGAATGTCTTACCGATCCGCTTTTATTATCTGAATCTTTTGAGAGTAGTGCGTCGTGGAAGGAGAAGTTTCTATGGAATATGATCTCTTACAACATTATTTTATTGTTATAATTCAGTAAAGTGTGTTCAAATTACCGAATGCAAAACCAACAACGCCAATTGTGATAATATCAGTAGGAAAAAAAGGTGGAGGCATCATCATAAATATTTGATATTAGTATACTTTCGTCACCATGACGATATTTGAAGCATATTCTTAGACATGAGCAATTAGTAACAAGAACACAGGAAAACGGGTAAGGGTGACTTTGCACAAGATGGTGCGCACCCAGGAAAAATCCCAAGGAAGAATTGATTCGTTTCCCGGTCCCGTCAGACTTTTTTCAAGTCCATTCTTCCTTGGAATAATAACAAGAACTTTTCTGCTTTACTAAATTGTATAATTAGAATGAAAAAGGTTTTGATTCTACTTTAAGGTTGCTATAGGGAAAATGTTTAGAGTTTACGGAAAATTATATTCAGACTACTGGTTTTGGATCCATCAGAGCAAGATGTGATCACAAAGCCAAAAATATATTTTTAAATTGAATAAGTCTGATAAGTCCATCTGATGTGATCATGAATAATAATGAATTTTGGTACAGAATTTTTTAAATTGAGAATAGTGTCGTCATTCAAAATTCGCGCGTAATCATTTATTTACATATGAAACTGTTGCTGAGATTCCCTACCCTCTTTTCTTCTGATAGGGTGTTTGTTTGATTCGTGATAACTGAATAAATGTTTCTACAACCTATGAAAATAAGCTCTGCAATTATACAGAACTGAGCGAGATTATGGGAAATCGTCATTACTATCTTCACTCAGGGAAACAAAGGTTCAGTAAGAAAAACCAGTAAAACTCACGAAAATGTTTTCAGAAAGGAAAGTATAAACAGATCCCATTCTCTGAGGTAAGGGCTTAGTGTTGTTAAATGTCAACCAACCAAGTTAATAGACATCTTTAACTATATTCAACTGAATCTTTTCTCGAAAGCCTATCAATTGTTTTGGATTCCGAATATGCTCTGTAGAGTTTCAATTTTTCCTTAACAGGAATCAAAAAGAAAGCTTGTTCATATTGTTGGAATATTCAATGTCCTAGGTATATAGGTAAGTCAAAATTAGAAACGGCTTATTCTACGCTGTAGCCATCATTTACTTCAGAAAACTGACTTACAAATCGTATGACATCATAACTAATTTTAATAAGAAATTATATCGATTTCCATACACTCTCCAAGTTATTCTTTTTCTATAAAATCTTTCCAGAATATACTTAACATTTGCACAGCGAACCTAATCTTAATCCTTCATGAACGTATTTTTTGGTGGTTAACTATATGGAATGAATATAATTGTTAGAGTTATGTCTTTCGAATATACGTATCATATATTTTGAAAGTCATTATTGAGCTTATATTTTATCGCACTTTATCGAAGAAAATAAATCAAAAGTTGCCCAATATATAGTGATTACGCATATATTTTTGCTAATATTGTAGTAGTATTGTTAAAAGTGCGTCGACTGCTTAAGTCATTTCGCACGTAGGCACCCACCGGAAATCGAACCCGGCACCGCTTTCAAAGAAGTCGACCGCATTGCCCACTTGGCTATACGGGGGCCCAATATTGCTAACATTCCATATTTAACAAATTGCTGAACCCAATCCTTTCTTCAATGCGCAACGTATACATATGATTTGTTTGCAATGGCTATTAATCGCAAATAAATTGCTATCGTATTCCTTTCGCTAGTAAAACGATTATATATGACGTCAAGAAACAGCGTGTGAGTCATATTACGTTGATAACGTCCCAAACTCTGCGAAGTCCACAAAAAGTGGCCATCAAAATCTTGAGCTTCGATGGGTTTTAACTTCAAATTTATAGCAGCTGCCAGAATAGACATCAAAGGAAGAAAACGGAACTTGGATGGAAAGATCTCGGGAGGCGAGGATGCAGACACAGGAGGTTCTGCCGTGGGCGTCACCGAGAGTGTAGGAATGGCTGAGTGTGGGCAGCGGAGGGAATTGGGTTAAGTGCGGGGGCGCTGGAGGAAAATGGGGGGAATAATGTGCAGGGCGGGGAAGTGAAAAGGTTGCATCGGGGGTGTGGGAGGAACAGGGAGTTGTATGGGAGGTCGCACGGGAGGGAAAGGGAAATGAAGGAGGATAAGGCGTGTTCAAAGTGGAGAGGATGAGAGGTGAAAGAGAGGGAAAATACGTATAAATGTGGAATGATGGGAAATGGAAAACGTGGATCGAAATAAGTGAGGAGTTGGCGGGCGGAAGACGAAGAGGAAAAAAACAGAGGTTGATGAAAAATAGACAAGGGAAGAAACGAGTTCGAAGTAAACCGACTACGAGCAACAGGGATTTGCGAATAGAAGGAAATGAGGAAGCAAAGAAGAATCTAAAAATGCTGTTAAATTGAAGCGTGTTCCATTATGAATATCATTGATCCGGAACAAAATGATCGACAAAAGATGACAATTTTTTTTATTTTTTCGATCTTTTTAAATTCGCATTTGACCGAATATAATTTGCAATTCTCATATATAGTCAAATTAAGAGTTTTCTTGATTTATCCGGATTACGAGGTTAATTGCTTTAGAATGCAGGAGAGGGATAGAAAGGTTTATAGTTTCGCTCATTCGTTATAGTTTCTAGATGATGGAACTCTTGGCTTGGTTTCTCAAGAATGCGTTTTCTCCATGAAGTCCCTTTTCCTAACATCTTGCCCCCTCTGAAGCGTAAATAAGTATATTATGTCATCAAATAGAGAAAATTCGTACTTTTCCATAGGTTATTTAATCTACAACTAGTTTCACAATCATGCTTAGACCTTCAGGATTGATGCACCTGATGGACCTAAAGATACAAGCACGGTGTTGAAACTGGTCATAGATTAAATATTCTGTGGACAAATACGAAGTATTCTCTCTTTTACGATGATTTTCCATCTAATAAGGCACTCCACTATCGACTTCATCAAACTACACTGTTTTAAGGATGTCAACAGAACGAGTACGATTTTCTAAATTTAGAAAACTATTCATTCAAACACACAAAAAAGACACTAATGCATTTAAACTGGGGAGCGTTTATGCACGAGCAGGTTTTAAAACGAAGAATCTTCCTGGAAAAAAGGAAATATCAATAACATCGTAATTCTTTTCGGTGTTCGGGTTCATTGTGCTAAGAATTTTTAGTGGAATCATTGTCACAGCACTAGAAATGGAGTAATTTGATGAAATGTTGTCCAAAGTTCCAACGCTGACTTAATCATATTCCTCCGGATAAGATAAATTATCACTTAAAATGATTAAGATACAAAATCGCAGATATATTGTCAGCGATGAAGTAAGAAACACACATTTTGCGAATCTTGCGAGGAAATCCTGCACCATATAAGTAGTAATTTTAAAACTATTCGACATTTGAGGTCATTGTGCACGTAAGCCACCACCGGGAGTCGAACATGGGACCGTTTTCACCAAAGTCAAACGCGTTACCCACAAAATGTCCCGTTAGGTCCCCATTTACCGGAATATTATATTCCATCTTCGAATTATATGGATGTAGTTAACTTTCTCACAGAAATTATAAAGCAATATTCAATCTCAAACTATTTTCCCAAAAAAATATGGCATCGCAATCACAATCATCTTCAAAAATAGTATGGACGTGTCCTAAAAACGGAAAATTCAGGATGCCTTCTAGGTAAGTTTACGTTAATGTTCCGTAGAGTGTACGTGGTACATTTTGAAGGGAAACAGGAACCTTAAAACATCAGAAAGGATGAAGCAGGCAGAAATGCGGCTACACAAACTAGAAACACCGGAGCAAGCATTTTCCAGAAATTAACGTTAGTCACTCGCGTGTAAACACTTATTCATGTAAAAAAATGAAGAAAGAAAAATACCGCAGTTTTACGGATATTTAAAGAACGGAATCGATAAATTCCTGGGCTGATATAACCCTATCAGATGAAACAAAGCGCTCAGCAAGAGAGGAACTTTAAAACAAATACATGGAAATAAAATGGACGAAAAGGAATATATTGGAAAAATTGAAAATCATTACTATAGGACGTATAGTTTAGGGATGCCCGACTGTATCGAAGAAGAATTGCGACGGGCATGACCTCAATAGAATTTTTAAAGTGGATATGGATTTGAACTGTACGTTGTCTCCGTAATTGAATGCTTTTGATACTAGGCTAACATTGCCTTATATTGATCAATGCCAAAACGAAAATCAATTAGAGCTCAAGTTGTGTTAACGTGTGAATGAGAGCGAACGTCCACGAGAAAGAATTTAGAAACGAATGTTTTGACGTCCCGCAAAACCTGTCTCCGTGAGTTCTCAATTTAAATAATCACCCAACACCGAATCGAATTTTTTCGCTCGCTTCAAATTGAGGTATACGCGCCCGTCTTTCTTTTCCATATGGAAGCGATCTCGTGTTTAATTAATACGTGACATTAGTTTGAATTTAAGCACGTCCCCCTTCGCTGCGGCAGAAACAACAAATGTTGTGCGCCCGAAAAAACAGACAGGTGGTGTAAAAGCAAAATTTCTTCCAATGATATTTATCTCTGCTAAAAAAAAGAGTTCTTCGTCACTCAATTTTAGAAACTCTATTTTCAATTTATTACGGGCAAACTAATTACGTTCCATTAATGCAATTAACTACCAGGAAATCCAGCCATAATATTGTTGCTCTGATTCAACGACACTAAATAGTATCAGCTCGTTTCCGGTTCAGCTCCCTCTGCCTATGTTGAACCGATTCGAACCGGTTTCTCGCTCCGATCACTTTAACCCATATCTGCCCTTCCAAAAATGCATTTTATTATTTCGAGCTTTTTAATATACATAAAAATTACATTTGATTATTGATTTAGGCTCAGAAACAGTTATTTGCCGGGCTCTCGGATAGCCGAGCTGCCAACGTTTTCGACTTCGGTGAAAGCGGTCCCGGGTTCGATTCCCAGTGGGGGCCTATGTGCGAAACGACATTAGATGTCGAAGCATTTTCTCAATAGTACTGCTACTAGTTATTTGCCAGTTGCAGTTTATCCTGCCTTATCCTTTCTCTACCCGAAAGAACGGAATAAATTACTATTTTCATTTACGATTTGGGTTCAAGAAATTAAAATTAGATTAAATTAAGAATTAAAATTTCCGGTTCGGTTTTCACTCCTGCGAAATGTAAGTTTTTCTCAGTTTCGGTTTTCAGTTCGGTTCCGGTTTGATGCACTACTAACTACATAAGAGTAATTTGTTTCCTGGAACGTAGGCTATTTGTTACACAATAAAGTTTGGCGTGCTGCATAATAACCTGGCGCTTCATGCGTAGTATTCTTCACTCCAGACAAATCATACCGCCATTCATATACATCTATTTTAAAATGACGGTCCGTTTAAGGATGGAAATGTAATTTTTCAGGTTGAACTGAATGTTCTGTTTCATATAAGAATACTCGTTGATTTATTAGTAATTAATGCAGCATTAAATCCAAAATAAACGAATAATAGTACATGTACAACAGTTCATAGATGTATATTTATTTAATTTAATGATCTTTCATACATTTAACAGGAATACATTTTTGTGAAAGAAATCTGATAATATTTCATT
Source organism: Ladona fulva (assembly GCA_000376725.2). Classification (NCBI taxonomy): domain Eukaryota; kingdom Metazoa; phylum Arthropoda; class Insecta; order Odonata; family Libellulidae; genus Ladona; species Ladona fulva. The sequence goes on from KZ308258.1 coordinate 238,655, forward strand.
CACTTTTAGCTGTATGTTTATACTAAATGAGCAAATAAAGAAAACGCTATTTTTCCGCTGATTTATGAATAACTTATGTAACAAAAATACTTGAAAAGTATTACGTTTAGGTAGTAGAAATTATACGTAAAAACTTTGTTTGCAGTAAATATACAAATGATATTGACTACTATTGATTATTAGACTGAAGTTAGGTTAATTCATATAGTAATTTATTTAGTAACCAAATTGATAGCTTTCATTTCGACTAACTTGATTCGGTTATGTGTTGAGAGCTATTAAATTGAGTCGCTGAAATTGGTCACTAAAAATGCCGAGGGGCACTTTATTTCTGAATTTTTTCTCTCCCACTTCTTCATTAACAACTAAATATGTTCATAGAGTTGACCCAAGCACATCAGTTAAATTCGAGGTAAAAATGTTTCTTTTTGTTTAATATTTTGAAACTGGCCTAGTTTACAACATATTGAGACTGGTTCGTTGAGGTTTATATCTACATTTACATCTACATATGCTACAAACTGCTTTTCGGAATTTAGTAAGTGGTGTTGCACCGTGCCTCTACTCTTGTAATCGATTACTTGCGGGGATCGTTTGCGGTAAAAATGGATTTTGAAACAATTTGTTCCAGCATCTATTTCTCTGACTTTTCTCACAGAATCAGAACGGTCTATATAACCAGCAGCATCTATTTCTCTGACTTTTCCCATAGAATCAGAACGGCCAATATACCTGGAAGAAACGATAATACTGAATAAATCTTTTAGGAACGTATTTTATCTGTTTATATTGAGTAAATTAAGCCTTGTTTTATTGGTTGGGGAGGGACCAAGTAACAAGATATTGCTATAGAACATGAGATAATAGCTCTGTTGTTTCCCCCCCTCATACTTTAGACTTCAGCTGATGTGTGAATAACGATAAATATAGTTTTGTCAAGGACAAAAGAGGTTTTATGCAACTGAAGGGGCAAAAATGATCTGGTGTATCATAGATTATGAATTTTACTACTATACTACTACATTGCCTTTGTATTTTTTTCCCGTAGCATAAATTACACGTATATTGAGTTACCCACTGCTTTTTATACAGTTTGATTATCTTTAAAATCCAGTTGCTTCCAATGGACTGAATTATGGAAATATTCTTAACTTCACATTTATTATTTATTTTCTCATTTACAATTTTGTTTCATAATAAATAAATAGAATTTCAATCGAACTTCACGTGTTAATAATAAGAGATCATCCCTATTTAAATGTCACTTACGGCTCAAACTTAACTATAAGTTACTAATAAAATTGCCTAGTTTACAATATAACACAAACCGTGGCTAGTCTAAGTGAAGTTAAAACTTAAGGAATCCACAAGAAAAAATATCAAATAAGTATATGTATTTCGATTTCCCTTTAATGATTCAAATATGAAGACTGAAATATAAGAAACATAAGACTTGTGAATTTAATGAAAAAAAACTAAAAAAATACAGTACTACCATTTTCTACATAGTTAGTAGCAAAGTCTAGCACTGTTATTACTGATGAAACTTCATCGCACTTGAATTCAAAAATCATCATCTTTAGTTCTCATTAGAAAAATTAGAACATTTATGTGCCATATAATTATCCTCTTTATACCCAATCTGTATATTTTATTGACTACTAACCCCACCCATTACATAGTCCAATGTCTATTGGCCTTAACTTCCTTCGACCTTTCTCTTTAACTTTACAATTCCATTTGACTTACAATTCCATTCTTTAGCCCAACGTTTCCCCTCAATTTGTGTCCCCCAGTCACATGTCTCGCATAATTACTTAAATCAAAACCTTCTTCTCCCCCACCATCAGCAACATTTGCTTTTCTAAGGACACAGTTACAACGAAAACAAGTCTCTCTTTTCTTAAAGAACGCTCGTAAAACACATGTTTGCAATCTTAATATTATTCTAGTTCTTGTCCCGTGGGCGAGATTCCCTCCCTTATAGAGCACACCCTGGCATTGGTCAAGATGATTTCTTTTCTACCTTTCATGTAACAGGATGACCTCGAAATATCAAAGAAAAACAAACAGTGTGCTTGTGAGCTCGGAGGAAACCCTTCCATTTTAGATCCATTCGTTGGCTGCAAAAGGGGATATAGCTCTCGGACAGGGTAAAAAAATAACGAAGACGGATAATGGGATCTGTAGCCAATTTATATCGCCAAATACTCTAGGCCGTTAGCTATGAAACGCGGATAGAAAAATAGAACGTGGTGGTGTGTAAAGATCGAGAACAGGCCCTGTCACGCCATCCGATAAACGCAGTCGAAAAGGAAATAGAAAGGCTATCGGCCTTCAAACAATAAGGGTCATTTTTTATGTATACGCCTCCGTCACGTCAACGTCGGACGCAATATTTTCGGGATCCGCAAAGAAAACAAAAGAAGGTGAAGGAGCGAAAGGGAACGAAAAATATTAAAGAGAAGGATGCCATCACGACCTCCCCTAAGGCCAAAGATTGTCCATCGCAGAGGGATGGCGAGGTCTCGCCGAGGGAAAATAAAACAAAAGCAAGCGAAAGTGAGGAATGAGTTGGAGTCCTGGGGAAAGAGGGAAGAGTGAAATATGGGATCTTGTGGATGGAATTTATGGGGAGAGACAAGGGTACCTTGTCTGGGTTGCCGAAGACGAAACGGGTGATTTGATGTGGGGATGAGGGAGGGAGATGAAGGCATTGAGGCACTTTTCATAAGCATAAAATAACTGATGGGAGCCCCCGATTATCATTAATTTATCAGGCTTTCCGGTAGTTAGGGCTCCGAGTGGACCCTACCAGTTTCGCATCTAGTACGGGCCTCATCGTCTCAAAGGACACATAGTTTTAAAATCGATTCCTATTAAAATGTTTACTACTCAATTGGCATATTAATTAAAGCCGATAATGGATAATGATTTTTACAGCAAATAGTTGGTTTGCAATAATTCTGAGCGTCTGCTTTTCAGGTATTTTGCCTCAAATTAACCTCATCCCTACCATGATTAGCCTCCAATGGCATTGAAGAGAGAATGAGGTTCACTAGGTTAGATGAGGAGTGAGGTAATGTCTTTGTTTTATTCGTGTAACTATTAATTGAAAACGTCCACGTAAGAGCAGCATAACACAACACCCTAAGTGTTCATATTGCTAATGCTGATAATAGCACCCTTGGTGACGGAAGATTGCACTACATTAGTTCCACTAATCAGCATGATTCTTACCTCGTTAGCATATAATTCATTATTTTCGGTAATAAACTAGCCATGAGTAAAGCTGAGGCAATAGTAAATTAATGATAAATTTTCCGCTATCCTGTTCCAAAAGTATTGAAAAGTGTTTCTACATTCGAGATAAAGTAGAAATATACTATTGTAAATAACTAATTACAACATGTACACAATCACAATTGCTTAAGAACGTTACCGCTATGTTAGGAATGTAAACTGTACCTGAACAATGTAGTCTAAAATTATTCGGGTATAAGTTGATAAGCCATAAGTTTAATCTAAAAATATCTTAGGAACGTAACTATTGAAAAATATACAATTAAGAGTTTGATTGTTTTATGGATAGCTATCACGCTGGTCTCTAAACATAACTTACGTAGTTCATTTATGGCAGCGAGGAAAAAACTCACAGAGTGTAACAAGAGATCAGACAAACTAGAAAACTTTGTAAGGGTTATAAAAAAAGATAAAATCAAACTGGATAGGGCACCTTCCGAGAGAGGAATCGTTAGGGACTCGATTTGAAGAGAGGTAGCAATTGTAGAGAATCTGGGATAGGAAAAGATTTCAGATAACACATGACCTTTAAAAGAAAAAGTATAGTCATCTTCGGAGGATCCACGGAAATTGGGCGATAAAAGAAAATCGGTTTTATTAATAACTAGTAGAAATATCCGCTGATTCCCAACGGGTAAGTTTGAACGAAAAACTCATTTAGCGGTCTTGTTACTAAGGAAGAGAATCGAACATCTCCCGCCTTAGTTTTTGGTGTTGAGTAAAAGCTGTGTTTGTCTATTCATGAAAGTAAGCTATTTTTCTGCTTCCGAAGTAAAACGAGATGAGGTATCGAATCCAGTTCCTTTACTTGACAGGTAACGGCTCCAATTAATTGAGATATCCTGCAGAAAATTCAGATGTCGTTTCGAGGACTTTGTAGGCAAGGGAGAGTGGTTCATACAGCCGAGTGGGACCGTCCAAAACCATCGTCCTCAAAGAGGCATGCAGTCTCCCAATTGGTGAAAAGCGGACCATAAAAAACAATATACATGGATTCTGCGAATACTATCAAGCATCAGAAAGCTACGAAAATTCTTTCATTTAAGTCATGATTATTTAAATGCATTCTGGTATTCGATTTCATCTCCCGAAAATATACTTCATAAAGTCTTACTTGACTCAAAAAATTCATCCTGCATAAAGTATTACTGTGTTATTTCATTGTTTTTGGTGTGCTGGGGTTCTCAAAACTATTTACTAAAAAACGTAGTAATGGATTATGAAACAAATGGGAGATTTGCAGAAGGGAAGGGATAGCAAGCAGTTGTAGGTAACGAAGCAATGAGAAAGAAAGTCACCTTTAAAAGTTAAACAATAATGATGTTAAGGTGATATGCAAGACATTCGAGCATTTACAGCGAGCTAGAGTGATTNTTTTTTTTTAACAGCCTGTCTGTAATAGCCTGGAGACCGGTTTAAACGTCAAACCCTCGACCTTTAAACTAACAAAAGATTAGGCGGGGAATGAGGCTCACTAGGTAAGATGAGGAATGAGCTAGTTCGCCATTGTTTTCCTAACCGAGCCAGAATGCTAAATAAGGAAGAAGTTCGCGTGAAATAAGCGCGATTATTCTATAAATTACTTTAATAGCAGTAACTGAGTAAAAAATTGTATTTCCATTGTTCAACATAATTCATACTTCACTAGGGGTCATGTTACCACTGCCATGTGTCAATAAGAGAGAGAGATAAAAATAAAGATGCATTTTTCTACTCCTTGTTCTGAAATTAAAAATATACCACCTACTAGTAAACGCCCCCGTCAAGCATGACAAAACTTAATTTAGTTTAAAAATACATCTAGTATTGTATACATAAGCCAGAAACAGTCCGTAGGATCATGATAACTCAATATATTTCTTACCATTATTTATATTTATTCTACTGTTTTTAAGTCATCAAAGCCTAATTTACGTAAATTTCTTATAAAAATTATAAGAACTGATTATTCCTGTGCACTTATATGGGATAATTCATGAAATCAACATTCAGCAATGGCCTCAGTCGTCAAAGGGACGGGTTGTTTATTTCCCAAATATTATACGAAATTTCCGTGTTTTATCAAAATCTTCAAGAGTTCGGGTCTATAACAATATTTCACGGCTAAAATAAAAATCTGTAATCATTTTCCTGTCTTTTGACACTTCTCTTAATTTCTGAGAACTATTGTTTCTGATTTACTTTGTAAAAGAAACGACCTCTGCAAGTCATGAAAACGTAATTTACGTACATCTCTTATGGAAACGTATTATGAGCTCCTGGGTTCGAACCCGGGCCTTTACAGAAATGGAAATAGTTTTTCTAGGGTTTTCAGTATCGTAGAAATACAATGCAGTTTGTTTCAGATCTCTAAGTCAAGCCGTTTCTGACATAAATAGGGGGACGGACAGATGAACGGACGGACAGACATTTGATTTTTATATTTATTATAATATATACTACAAATTGTGACTACACTTACAAGTTACTATACTATTAATCTCTATTATTACACACTAATAAACATTCATTCACGTACGTACTACTACACACTACATATTACATTACACATATGTTCTTACATGATACATTACGATAATTTACATACCGATAGATATTTAGTCCCTATGATTCATTCAGAGGCTACTAAATAGGTTTTTTATTTATGTATAATAATAATATTTAAAATCCTTACTCACGGTTATGCATATAAAATAAATACTTGAGTCTTTTGCCTATCATTAGGTTCATTCTTCTCGCTAGTCCCCGTTCAAAGCCCTTTCCTATCGAATACCTTATCTCGCCCCATGTATTGTATAACAACCTTATTTTTATTTTCCTCTTTGTTTTCCATAGAAAAGATTTTACTTAAGGTTATAAACAGAAATTAAATACTTTAGTATCATTGACCCGTACATTTCCCGTTTTCGGCTTCCCTTCTTTACTATCAAATAACTAATTGCACCCTTTCTCTACATTAGTTCCACTAATCAGCATGATTCTTACCTCGTTAGCATATAATTCATTATTTTCGGTAATAAACTAGCCATGAGTAAAGCTGAGGCAATAGTAAATTAATGATAAATTTTCCGCTATCCTGTTCCAAAAGTATTGAAAAGTGTTTCTACNCCCTTTCCTATCGAATACCTTATCTCGCCCCATGTATTGTATAACAACCTTATTTTTATTTTCCTCTTTGTTTTCCATAGAAAAGATTTTACTTACGGTTATAAACAGAAACTAAATACTTTAGTATCATTGACCCGTACATTTCCCGTTTTCGGCTTCCCTTCTTTACTATCAAATAACTAATTGCACCCTTTCTATCCCCTAACAGCCTTTGTCATCATATTTGCCTGTATTTTCCACCCAAAGTTACTCCCTTTTAAGTTAGGACGCCTGAAAGAGACGAAAAGGAAGAATTGAAAGGGAAGACGGAAGCAAAAAATATTAGACGGAAACTAGAACCAATTCTATCTGCTTGAGCGGAATAGATTGAAATGGGACGACCTGAATTCGAACGGTAGCGATACCATGAACGGCGCAAAAGGAAAAGGAAGACAGAAAACGGAATGAAAAATAGGAGGAAATTCTCGAAGCACGTGAAGGACTAGAAATAGAAAGTGAAAGAAGACGCGGTGGCGTCAGTGGCGAAAGAAGTATGCAAAGTATTGAGAAGAGTGTATCGGACGATAGAGACGAATAGCTTTCGTTTTCCGGCATGGAAGAGTGATTGGTATGTGGAAATAAAATACCTCGGGATAGAAAGGGCTATTCGAGACCCATTCCTAATCATCCCCTGTCCTTCCCTTTCCGCCTCCGACAACTGCGCGCGGTAAATAAAAGGGAGGAACCGGTGAAGAACACACAAGTTACTCTTCTCTGCCAAACTTCTGCCCCTCCTACGAAACATCGAAACATCACCTCTAATAAAGGCTAAAGAAAGGAAAGTCCTCGGCGACTTCATATAAAAGGAGACGGGAGTGAAAGGAAGAGGAAGCAAAGGGAGGGCGCGACACAAAGGGATGGAAGAAAAACTTCGGGGAAACATTTAAGGGGACGGAGTATCGGGGAAAGGAAATGGTCCGATGCGGATGGGATTGGAGGCGAAGATGAAGGAGAAAGACGGATGTCAGAATCGGAGGCAGAAGTGGTAACAAAGAAAAAGGGCAGGGGAATGGCCAGTTTCGTCGTTCAGGTGGCGAAACGTGCCCCGTCCACACTACAAAGATCGAGGGCTTCGATCAAATTGACTTTTTATATTGTTGAGAGAGGGAATCCGCTTAAATGGATTGGTTTGTCGTAAAATTTCATTGGAATATATGATTGACGAGCGGTTTGACGTGATCACGTATAGGGATATGTAGGCAAGTGGGTAACTCGTTAATCTTTCGTGAAAGAGGTCCCGGGTTAGATTCCCGGAAGGAGCCCAAATGTGTGATATAACCGCAGCTAACGAGGCACTTTTAACATCGCTATTACTGATGATTTAGTGAAGATTTGTTTGTCTTACTAGCGTCAGAAAGTCGCAGTTAACATTCGGGGTCATACGAATCGATTACGCATTCAATCATCAGGCTACACTCGAATGGCGTATTGCCTGCAATCAGATCGTTTAGGGTTTACTTTTGCGAAAGGAAACGAATTAATTCGCGTAGTCGAAAACGTTTTTTATGTATTTTTCGATTATATTTGTGTATTTTTCAAACTTTTTCTCATGAATCTGCTGGAAGCGAAACTATTTTCGATTTTTTTATTATGGATACTCGAGTTTGGACTCGAATAAAATTTAAACCATGGTTCTCACAGAAAAACGGGTTACAACAAATTTTAGCTCGTTTTATTCCACGTTTCACACTGTAAAGCATTCTTTTTGTTTACATTCGGTTGGTATGTTACTACGAAAAAAGTGCCCGTTTTTTTTCGCGCTGTTTACCGGAGCGCTCACGATAAGAAGCTGTTATCGATTATGTAAACAACCTTTACTCGATAATGGATGGACGTAAAAAGGCGGACTTGGTCTCTTTATAAAGCTCTTGCTAGGTATTTTTACAAACAATAATTTTGGCTAACTTCAACTTAGCGAGTTTTTAAATACAAATTAACATTTAAGATAACGGTGACGTGCCCATGAACGCGCAGGAAGCTACCACTGATTGCAAAACATAGTAGCAGAATGCGAGTAATGTTTGCCACGTTTACGCACTCCTGCGGTAGGAACACTTTGTAAAATGGCTCATCTCGAAGTTACACTGAAATGTACCCTTTCACACATTATTTATGTTTTCTTGGCTGTATTAACACGTTTGTGCTTGAGAATGCCTCCGTGATCACCGTTGTCTGATGCCGAAATCTCGATCATTTTAAGCGCAGTTTGTGTTTTTAGAACTAAGGTTGAAAAAAAGAATGATAAACGATATCCTGCTTATTCATTTTTTATTAGAATGATGAAATATATCCTGCTTATTCATTTTTATGATTTGGCTCATTTTTTTAATTTGGGCAAAACTGCTCCATACTGTCCCGTTATTACACAGAGCACTATAAAAATCAAGAAAAAAACAATTAAAATATTAAAGATATAGGGAGCAAAAATTCGGATCTTTACTTAGAAATCATCTGTAAGTAGGATTACCGGGATGCAATTCACATACCACCACTTCGATCGTTTGCAAATTAAGAATATATTTAATTTAATCACTGCTATCTTTCTCAGCAGCTTAATATTTTTTCGTAATCAGGACCATAAATCATATTTTTAAGACGGCTTAACATACATATTGCATACTTGATCATTTTGCATAAGTACCACGAGAACATCATAAGCATATCACAGGATTTCTCGTGCTTAATATAGAAACGTCAAGGTCATGTAAAAGACACCGACGCCACTTTCCCAATTCTCCCGAATTGTAACATCTCCGATCGCAGCAGGTATGCGCAATAATCCACTGTATATAGCCGACTACGACATGGACGCAGCCGAAGATGCCGTAGTCGTAATAGAAGTCTAACACGTTCGCCGCCTGACTAAATTGGCAGGAGAATAGCGAGTGAAAGGAAAGTAACAACGTAAGGGGACAATGTGGTGGGAGAAGAAAGCGTGGGTCGAATATAATAATGCAAAGGAAAAGAAAGGCAGCATCAAAGTACGAGTGAAAATCTTTCGCAGATACAATATCGACGGAACAGTGTCGTTAAGTTGTCGGTTATCCCTTAAGGAGGTTAATGTTATGATTAGCGTTAAAAATCGAGAAAATTTCACACAAAATAATGTAACATTTTTATAATAGTAAAGCTGGATATTCTTAAAATCCACTGTTTCGGCCTCGACTTTGTGGTAGCTTTTCATGATGAAAGAAGAAATAAAAACAGACCGTGTACAAGTCTGTTTTTATTTCTTCTTTCATCTGGATATTCTTATTTCGTACTTTTCCACCACTGCAATTTTCAACGTTCAAACTATACTGTAAGCCTTTGGAAACTACATTACTTACCATGAAATGTATTAATGCAATGTCATCTATGCTGGGCCTTGTGACGAAAAGCAACCAAGCTAAATGTTTTAGAGAAACCAATTATTTTTTACTTTGTTAATTGAAATGAAATTAATTTAGATTATGCTGAAATTCAACACTATCAACTCCTTACCACCGTCCACAAACCCTTTAAGGATGACTAGTTTTATATTTTAAGAGAATCTCCGATGTATTCTTTATGTAAACAGCATACCATAAATGCACTTCTTAAAATTCACAAGACTTGGGGACAAGCGTCTTCTTAAATACGAGTTGTTTCTGTTGTTGAGTAGATTTCAAGTTAAATTATTGAGCAGCATCATTGGGTACGTTCCTATATTCACTTTCAATTAACGAATTTGCCAAACGTGAAATAGAAAATGGAATAATTGAGATGCTTCAGATTTTGTATATATTTCCAGATTATCATGCTGTTATATAAATGCATAGCTTTAATTTAGTTGACGATCAGAAGAAAAAGTCTGGCGTCTCAAAAGAAAATGTACTCAAATCTGTCGCCTTTAAGGGCACCGAAATTTCGCAATTTGAAAATGAAAAGGAAAATATTGGAAGAGGTTTTAAGGAAAGGAGAAAGTAAATACTTAGGTACTCCGCTGGAAATGAAAGTATCCGAGCTTAAGAGAAATAAGCCGAGGTCAAAGGTTAAGATTACGTAACAAAACAAAACGGCAGCTTTGAGATGGGAGGCGGATAAGAGGGGGCAAGAAGTAAAAATAAACCAATGGATGAAAGAGACTTTAAGGTGGAAAGGAAGGAGATGAGATGAAGGGCAAAAAGAAAGTTGAGGGTTGGAACGGAAACGATCTTTATTTGAAGGGAAAACTGAGTGTGTTTCCTTTCTTCTCCGACAAACATTGAGCGAGTGAAAACGTAGAGAAGAAATATATTTGCGCGTAATTATTTTGGAAAAGGTGTCCACTTCCATGATTTGAAAGGTGGAGAGATTTGAATTCGCAAAATAAATAATACGACGCGCGATATCGAACCGCTCAAGGGAATTAACGATGTACAACGTGGAATAAAATACATTCATTGAAAATTGAGAGAAGAAAAACGCTTCAAATAACACTTTTCTTTTGCATATATATATCATTAAATCATAATATGTGCTTAATTTAACAATTAATGTTAATAACATAATTTTGGAAGTAGACTCCCTCTGCACACCGCTGAAAGGTTCCTTAATGAGAGGGAATAATGATGTGTATATAGAAAATGTAAAACATTACTCAATGAAATATTTCCCTACTTAAGGCAAGTCTTTACATTTTGGTTCTTTCACAGTGCGTGATTTGAAATAGAAAAACTTATAAGGGGAAAAGGTGATTATATCGCGTTCTAGTTTTTTTGGTAACTATGGCAATTAAAATTAGGATTCAAATCCTCGAATTTAAACTACAATTCGTAAACTATATTCGTAACTTATTCCTCCGATCGTAACGCTAAACTCATAGGCGACCTGGAATGAGAATATTTTCGCTGAAATGGGAATAATATGTAGGTTTTAATTCTTTTGTAAGCCGTCGTTACTGACTAGAAAACTGGAACGAACTAGAGACAGGATCCCTTATAATGGGGCCATGTCTCACACCAAGTTGCATATTCGTTTTGTTTCCGTTTAACCACTCCATTTTTATATAACAAGAGCAACGACAATAATTATAACCATAACAAACACAAAGAAGAAATAAAGCAAAAGTGGCATCACGAATCAGTGAAAAGAGTTCCTATTATTCTATCGCCAACATTCTATTATACCAAAAGCATTGCACTGCTGCATAAGCGACATACCATTTGCTTCAAAAATATTCATTTCACTCCAAAAACCTGTCATTCTGGATAACTGCTGATGATAATGAGGATGATAACCATAATATTAATAATAAATTTGTTTCACTTCAAATACGTAGTACATCCAGACGTGTAAAGAGAGAAATCCCAGATAATTTTATAATAAGATTTATTATTAATATTATTGTCATTACTTTTATCATTATCATTACTGTAACATTATACCAAAACTTTTTATCTTCTAATTTACTGAGCAAATTAAATAAAAGATTTCGTCTCCTTTCTTCCAATTTCTAAGAGCATAAGAAAGAGGAAGAACCTAGTTGTATTATCGTCACATTTCTTAATAAAATGTGCCGCTTTCACCCGTACCTGTACCAATTCTCAAAATATGTGTTTTTTAAAGGGTTCTCTGTACCAACGGTCGCAAACCGGAGATCCTAGGAATTTAGATGTTTCGTGAAGAAATTTTGACATTATATTCAATCTTAACACTACCACTTTACCTTATCCTTTCAGTATATTCTGAATCTCTTTCTTGCCACCAAAACAGGGTATAAGAACGAGAACGAGATCGCATTATATATATATATATATGTATATATATATATATATANCTATACTTTAAAGGATTATTTAAGGGAAGGTGCTACAACTCAAGATAAGAAGCAGCGTAGAATAGTGAACCAGTAAACATGGAATTCTGTGAGATGTAACTGTACCAAAGGAGAAGGAATTAAACGTATTTTTAATAAATATATATATATATATATATACACACACACGAGTAAAAGTTGCTTGCATACTGCAGGCTTAATGTAAGATAGATTAACTAAGGCATTGTACACCTCCTGCAACACTACACCTGCCATACACCGAGTTCCATGCACCAACTACAGTAACCTAAACGAATTATACAAAATACGTCCATACGATTTGTCCTAGCATCGAACCTGAACCTGAAAATACGATAGACAATCTCCTATTCTAACAACACCGTGAATTGCAAGTATCTACCTTAACGGAAAATACCCTAAATGAATTCATGAATTTCAGACAGAAAAACTGCCCTAGCATCGAACTTAGGACTCTCAGGGTAAAAACCTCTAAGTATACTATAGAGGATTTTGCGCTCTATCGATGACGTCAATTTGAACGTTCTATCTTACCTAGAAATACCCGAAATGATTTCTTGAAAATTTTGAACTAAGAATTTACCTAGCATCGAACCTGGGGCCACTAGGGATACATCTTTTACGGCAAACGGAAGATAAAATTGTTTTCTAACGATTCCGTAAATTTCAACGTTCTATCTTTACGATAAGTACGCTAAATGAATTTTTGAAAATGCGCTCAATGCATTCTTATGGGAAAATGGTCGTTTTTGGGGCCTCCTAGAATCGAACCCATGATGCCTAGAATGGATTTCCGCTTTTTTCCATAGTGTCCAAACCCGGGACTTTACGGCAAAGAAATCAGCGGCTCTGTGAGGCACTTCCTTCTGCCTCGTTTTTAGTATCCTATATGTATATATATCTGTATATATCCGGAGAAGCGTCTATATAAAGAGATATTATAATCATAATCATAATAATAATTATCATAATCGAGATAAAATAAGTATTTAATGTACGGCTGCACCTTCAAAGAAATCTACATTAGTGTTCCGCTGGATCAGAATTGTCCGTTTAGTGGTCCGGGAGGTCCGAAATGTTGGCGATCGCTGTCTTACACTAATGCGTACTCCAGATGAGGTGGTGTACGTTTCGAGGTTATACCCGGAGCATGTAAGGTGAGAGTAAAATAAAGCATAATCATACGAGTTAGTCATGGAAAGGAATCTTCATTCAACTCAATAGTGCTGCAATGTCTCCATTTTTCTCTCTTCGGACGATGACAACGATATACGATTGAAATTTACCGTACGATTCTACGAGAATGATGGCGATTTACCGGCTGCGGTGGCGTAGTGGTCAGCGTGCTAGTGCTCCAATCCCTTGGTCTCGGAATCGAGTCCCGACTAATCGGATTTTTCTGGCTGGGAATGTCTAATTGTGTCTATCAGCTGTTACTGTTCACACCTCTCTTGTAATTGCCCAATCACTGGATGTTTGTGAAGGCAAAGAAGAATAAATAAATCCCTTTGGCTAGTGGTGAGATACATCATGAACAGGAAAGAGAGAGAAAACAGGAAAGAAAACTATGATAGAACGAGCAGAAGAGAGCCGTCAACCGAAAAGCAAAAGGGCAAGAGTTTGAAGCAGGGAAGACTGATAAAGAACCAGAAAGAACACAGGAACGACAAGGAGGAAAAGTAAGGAACAGAAAAAGGAGGAGAGTTGGGGAAGAGATGGGAAGTTATTCAGGGCGCCTTGTAAAAGGGGGAGAAATCGTTTTATTCGCAAGAGCAAGGAGACTAAAAGGTGTAGCGGAGGTCGTGGGCAGGGGAAAGAGGCTCTAGACTGTGATCACGGGGGAAGGAAACGGCCGAAAAAAGTGAAGGAGCGAAAGAGATGGTTGAAACAGACTCAGTTTTGGGATGTGGGACATGAAAGGAAGGAGGAAGCAATCTTTCCTCGTAAGACCGTTCGGAGCAGGTAAGAGGGAGAGAAAAAGTGTAGCGAAACTGGGACGAGGAGGAAAAAATAAGAGAGGTCAGGTCTTTTATGGATGATAACAAGCGAAGACGTCGTTATCCATTGAACGTTTATTCTCCTCGAGAACTCGCATTCTATTTATACGCCTGTTTCTGGGAAGGAATACCGTCCCCGCGCTTCACCGTTATGCAGCGTTTCACGTGTACTCTTCCGGGAAGCGTTAAACGACGCTAAAATAAACTAGCCAAATTATTTTCGCCAATTTCCTGCTCGAGCGAACCTGGCAACGGCGTTCCTAAATGACGTGATTAAAAATCGTTTGGAAACGACAAGAGAACATTTTGGGAAATTATTTTGTTATATTCTGCGAAAATAATTGGGTGCCGCTCATTGATAAACGCTTTCATCCCGATGAATTTATTAATGGTTATGGGGGCGTTTTAATTGAAGGGATAATTATTTACGTGTCCGCGGTATATTTTAACATTATTCGTCAGAATTATTCCGATAATTTAAACTGATCGCTCTAATGATCACGCACTGGTGTAATCTGTTGTAATAATGATAACCAAGTAGTGTTTTACGTTCAAAGCAGATTATTTTCATATGTTACCACATAATTAGTCCCAGGAAATTGCAAATGAAACATATTCTATTTGAATTCTTTACTTATACAAGCAATAATATGGTGAAAAAGTCGAGAATATGCATCCTTAAGCACATGCTTTGTTTGATTTGTCATCAGTGACTGGGAATGCTACATTTCTACTCTAATAGTTAAATAATACAATTCAATAGCCTGGTAATAGCAGTATCCAAAGTGATAAGCTTTAACAGCAATAATCTGCTAAACTTGTACAACGCGTCTCATTTTTAAATATTTCATTAGTCAATCTATGCATATTCTCATAATAAAGACGTTTTATTATTATTATTATAAACATATACTACTAAGCAGAAGGTATTCGGGAACGCAGCGCTGGTCATTGTGTTTCCGAAAACCTTCAGCATGGATTCTTTGTGCAGCAAAAGCCTTCATTCCAGATACATATTGCTAAAGTGCATTTGTATATAGAGAGACAATGAATAAGTATATGACAATTACGATTGTTCAAGGTAGCAAAAACGGTGTTACAACTGTTGAGGGTGCTAACTAGGAAAGTTTTATGGGGTTATAACGAAAATATCAATGGAAATTTTTGTGACTACTGCTCCTCTCTATTTAGAATACATTACTTTCAAAGCTCTCAAAGTTTCATACAGATATGTTTGAAAGGAAAGAAGACAGATTCTTCGAGACGGAACTGAGATCAACGAAAGCACGTAAAAGTAGCTGTAGGTAATTAGAATAAATAACAGAAATTTACGCAGCGCGAGAGGTAACAGGATAAATTGATAGACATAGAGGGGAAACACTGTTTAAAATTATATAAAAATAGCAAATAATATACTATATAATGATATCTACGGTAGTTGAGGTATAGTTACGTACTCGAGCTAACTTACTTTTTGCCAAAATAAGTTAGAAATATGCTCCTCACACTTTAGGAGCCATCAATATCAAAAATCTGTCTCATGGTTTCATTAAAATTTTAGTCTTCTACGGTAATGAAGTTTGTAGTTTTTGGTATTTTGTAGTTGTAGTTTTTGGTATTTTGATGATTTATTTTCATTCGCTCAAAATGTATTCAGGGAAGAAAAGACAGATAATAACATCGATGTAGCTTATAGGTAAGAAATTTTAGGAGCTTTCAGTCTCTTTCTCGAATCACCATTATTAAAATGAAACAATAAGTACTCCATACTTAATTACTCTTACGATTCAATATTTTGTGCGTTGGGTTCTGTCCCTAACTCCTGTAAACTCATCAAACCATTTTCCATTTTTCCCCAGTCAAGAAACTAAGGTCCTCGTAGCAGTAAGAAAAACTTCGTAGTTACCGGAGAGTGAAGGATTGGCAGACATTAATGCTCCATCGTTCAAAACCCCTCGTGACGGAAATTTCAAGCGTCACGAGTACAAGATAATTCCCTTCGTTTGCTTGAGGATTCAGCCGTCTAAAGCGTTACCGCAGCGATATGACCCGTGTGCCAATCACCCTTACGTAATACCGTATCTTTTCCCGAACAAAAAGACAGGGACGTCACGGGTGGAAAGTTGACGGGGGTCAGGGAATGGGCGGTGCGGTACGGGCATGGCTGCGGAGGGTGGGTATCTGAGATTGGCACCAGAAAGGAAGCGGTTGAGTGAAAGCAAGGGATTCGGTGGATGGTGACAGGAAAGAGGGGACAAATCGGAACCGGAATGAAGGTTGAAAGACAGAACGGGATAGGAAAGATGACACGAAGACAGTGGTTAGATGCAGTCCTCTTGGGAGTGAAGACTCCGTATCCAAGATTCGTAGGACAATCACCGATGCAGAACGCAGCAAGCAAACATTCCCACGATATTCCTTCGGCCGTTCTCTTTTCCCCGTTTCTCTGTGTCCTATTTCGGAGATCTCTCATTTCTTCTTTGTGCCACGTTTTGCCTCGCTGGACCTCTCTGTTACCTTTACTATTTGAGCCCATCTTCCCTTTCCTTCATACCGTTCCTCTTTCATCCGTTACTGAGGTTTAATTAAATTGGCCGTTACCATTCTTTCTCTTCTCTTTCAACTATCCTTACATACCGTCTACTTACTGTCCGTCCTATTACTGTCCCTTTCTTCTAAATTCGATAAAACCGATGAAATGATTCGATAAACGATATAACTTTCATTTAATAAAAATACCGATTACATTAGATAGTTCGAAATATCGTTTAGATTCCATTAGTCGAAATAATGATTATATTCCATAAGTAAAACCATCGATTCATAAATAATACTATATGAATAATGATGTTCATTCACTTTTATTCGTGGTGGTACCAGTGTCGATTAACTACAAGTCTTTATCTGATACTCGTAAATACTTACGAAAGGAAAATGTTTAAGATATAAAGATATAAGATAAGAATGGAATTTGCCATGGATTTATTTTAGAAATGAACGTAAATGGAGCTTCTGTTTGTATCTCCCTTCCTTCAGCACACGAATCGTCAAACATTATTCCATTTTGTAGTATTTTCCAATAAACCTCAGTTCTCCTACTTTAATATAAACCACTGAATTTAGGTAACCTTATATATAGTTAAGGAATCTAATGAAAAATGGAACATGATTAATCTTGAGATACCCCTTGGTGTTGGCGATAAATGAATCTTAAGTAACGTTTACTACTACAGTGGCGGTTATCCAAGGAGCGTTTTCCTCTAAACATACTGCGTGACAAGTATGCAGATAAAATTCATTTGAATGTTATAAAACAATGGTACATATAATTCCTTTATATTTTCAGCAAAAAAATATCAATAATCAAATGTATGGTCATAAAAGCTTAATAATCATACTGTTTCATTGTCAATCCACTTGAAAGCGTCTTAATCCACAGCCTGCGTCATTACCAAAGACTTTTTTAATTGCACGGAATCTTCGTTAACTAAGACCGTCGTTAACTAAGGTATCACTGTAGCGCTAAATTTAGTTATGTTCCAGCGAACCAAAGTTGAGGCGTCAAAGTTACTTGTTTCTCTTTAGTTAAAATCAAATTACTCCTTACATAATGGCCAGTACAGTATATTTCGAGTAAAATGCATTGATATTATCAAAATATTCTCAGATTATGACGGAAAACGTATATAAATAGATTATGTCCCGTTTATGACTTGTTCGGATATTCTCGGATAAGCTAAAGGCTTATATGACCGTATCTTTGACGCTTGCTTCGTTCCGCATTTGCATAATCTGTGGATCGACATCATCCGACGAAGCAGTCTATAATTGGCGTAAGGAGCGGGCTGGTGAACACCGTGTTCTCCGGATACGAGGAGAGCGGTCAGCTGTGAATAGAGGAATGTTTCGCCAGACGGAGTCGTGGTTCCTCCACTTCCAAGATGCCACGAACATCTTGCCTCTCAAGATGAAAGTCTCATTCAGGCACATCGATTACACACATCGATTTGTAGAGTATGCTCACGGATACACACATACATACATAATATACTTTAATTCAATCAAGGCAGAATCGATGAGTTCTAATGATTGGAATTATGAGCTACCATCTACGAAACTGTTTAATAAATCCGAAACGGTAGCCTGATCCATCAAAAGAAACAAGAAACGTAAATATAGATTATGGACAGATCGCGCTTTATTGAAAAAAGGATATTATGTTTTGAATAAAAGAATACATCATAACATTTTAACAACCTATGATGTTGATATATATTATATGTAAAACAACAAAATAGTTAACGCCAGGAAAAATTGGAATGAAGGTGTAAGTAAATTAGTCTTAAAACTCTTCCAAACTATCTGATTACAGAGAAAAAGGACGTTTTACAAAAAAAACGGCTTTATATGTAATTAATATTAGTTAATTCGTTTTATGAAGTTGCTCGCTATGCCGCAAGCTGATAGACATCTTGCTAAGTAGTATTTAGATAAAAATGATTAGTTCCATTAACTTCAATACAATGAAATAAATAACAATCAAAAATACACAATAAATACAATATATTAACAATCTATTATTATGTTTGGGTCATTAAATTTGTCACGCTTGTTGCCATCATTTTACGTAATACACTCTGTGCATGAGTAGGTTCCAGTAGATAACGCACATTGCTTTCTTTCTTTCGTTTTCCTGTGATTCCTGTAATTGTTCTCTTTATGGCCAAAGATTTTTTTATTAAACCATAGGAAACAATAAAGGCTTTGAAACTTAATAACTACGGTACAAATTACGTATCTTACAAATTATTCTGCCGTTAGGTTGTTAATCGCATGGACGATCTAGTCTAGCCTAGCATAGTAGTAATACTTTCTTCTACATTTTCGTCAGGGGCGAATTTCAGTTATCAGAGGTCCCAAGAGGAAAGATCATATCGAGGCCCCCTTTAGGAATAATGAGAATAAAAATTTCAATACTTTCAGAAAATACCTAAAATTACACAACATAGGTAACTCGGTTGCTTTGCTAGGGCAATAATAACGAAATCATTGGGTTTTATGTTGTATTTCTATAAATTTAAACGAATAATGACTTATGATGGATTTACATCATATATTGACACAAATTATGTAATATATTTAATATACATATTCAAAAAAATTCTCCTCTGAAGCGAAAAGCAAGAACCCGTGAAGTACTTTTCAAAGAATTTAAATTATATGTACTGCGTTACTGAGATTTCCTACGTACGTTCTTATTGAGGCCCCTCATATGAATGAGGCCCTTATTGCTATTAGCCTATTGCACCTAATTATAAATCCACCCCTGCATAACGTTGGTACAGTGTGGGAGAAACAAACTCAAAATGAAATAAGTTTATGCGTAGAGCTAGCGGTTCACTAGTTCCATTTCACTGACATTTATGAGTACTGTCACAAAAAAGATGGTCGAATCCTGCGATTTACAGTTTGACTGATTGACTGATTATTTGAGGTTTTCAATCGATAAATTTCATTAAATCTTCCTCGTATTAATCCTGAAAGACTGACCATAACGCCACAGTCCCACAAGCACACAATTTCGTATCTCCGCGCCAATTCCGACCCACAACGAAACCTAAAATGTCCCCGTAAAATTCAACGTTCTCCGGAAGAATCGAATTAGAGTTAACAAACCAATTCTTCCGCTCATCGGCGCAGTCGCTCCCTGATTTCAATCCCGGCGATAAATTACGGAGAATTTATTATGTTTAACGGGACGCCGTCCCGCGCGACTCTTTCGGCCCACGCCGTAAACTAACCATCGCTCTGGGCCTGGCAAATATAAACTGCCGCTAATCCTAAATCAAACGTGCCCGAGGCTCAATTATTCAGAATTCGCACCTGTCGACCCACCCGCTCGAAAACTGCGCGGAACAGGGAGGTCATACTCGGCGCGGGATTTCCAACATGTTTTACTTCTTCGTGATTCAGAAACCGGAATCCCATGGGAAAATTGTTGCTAGTTTAAACTTGAGCGGCGAAAAGGGGGTATTACAAAGTAAAATTTTGTAAAATGGATGTATTTCGGAACGGAATAAGTCACCCGGATCACTCTTTATAGTCCATGCATGAAAATAATAAATCTTTAAAAGGAAATATTATCCTGTGTGGTAACAATATAGGAATGACTATTGGCGATCTTTTTCTTTAAGGACGACAATTTATGAGGGAGTTAAGGGATTTGATTGACGGGGTGGGGATTTCATCGACAACCTCTACGGTAACCGAGAACCATAAGTCATCATTAACCCGAAAAAATCCAGGAAAAGCAGATTAATTATCATGAATTATTATTTTTGCATCACTATGTATAATATAAATGTTACTTATGGACACATGCACAATATTGAGGAAGGTAGTGAGAATATATTATGTTTGTATCACGTAATTATAGTATAAATATCACGAAATTGTGTAGGCATAAAACTGCCACCTTGCGCACAGCCAAACCGCAGAATAGTTACAATAATAATAATAATAATTTCTTCAAAGATAATAATAATAAACATAAGAATAATTTTTTCAAAGAACTTTTTCAAGAAAAATTACGAAAATTACCTTTAGCGACAGAATTAAAAAAACAGTGGAAATTAAAAACTGTAACTATAGTTCCAATAGTCATACCCAAAACAGGGGTAATAACAAGAACATTGGCAGCCAGTGTAGAGAAGCTGAATGCTGAAATTAACCTACATATCATTCAAAAATCAGTAATCCTGGATACCTGTCATTTAATCAGAACATTTTTAAACGAAGACTAATTATCTTTCTTAATGTATGTAACTTGACATCAGTCCGTTCCCATGGCACCGTCACTTTGTAGCGAGGGAAAAAGAAAATAATAATAATAAAGTGGAAGCAATGCAGGGACATGTGCGGAATACACACAAATACATGATAACATATGCCAAAAAATATCTCTCTCACTACTAAGAAAGTACAATGCATCACTTGAAAAGAAACCATAGTTCCAGACCACACCACCACCTCTAGCAGAAAATGATTCGGTTAAGATTAACTACAACAGAAACATTATAACAGACCAACTTCGACCAAACAACAGACCGGATATAATTCTACAAATAAAACAAGAAAGAATGACGTTTTATAGACGTCCCCATCCCAAAGACAAAAAATATCAACACCAAGCACAAAGTAAAAATACAGAAATTTTTACCTCTGGCCGAAGAGATAAAAGAAGTCTGGAACCTAAAATTTGTCGAAATTATCCCAATCTCAGCAACCAGTTTAATGCCTAAATATTTCCATAAAAGCCATAGAAGATAAAATTGCTGTTTAACGACAAAATACCACGGTAATTAGTAACTGCTGCATAGTGAGAAGATTTTTAAATGACTACCAAAAAGCAACAGTATTGTGAAAAATAGCAATTTGCATTATTCATTTCAAGCTTTACATCCATCATGAATGTTTCCCAGCTTCCGTTCAGAGAAGTAAAAACTATAACAACGATAATAATAATTACGATGATATATCCCCTCCTCACAGTTCCAACCTTCCGTCGCTCGATCGCTCTGATGGTCCACTCCCTTCTCAGGTAATGTTTATTTATTTCACGTTCGTAAAAACTAAATCGCATCAACTCCACGTTCAATCCTTCGTCTCATTTGCATCCTCGGGTATTTGTCGTGGAGTAGATTCGTTGAGTTGCGCTAACGACTCTTCCCAAACAAACTCGCCATCTTTTATTTATGCGTTTTGTTGACCTTCAATGGCACGCGCCATTTTCTTTTCATTACTCTTTCGGACTGAAAAATTGGTCAAATCGGGGAAGTTTTCCCCGGCGAGGCTCGCTAAGAGATGGCGAAGTACAGAGCTTGTCGATTGCGAATAAACATGGGTTATTGGAGTTTTTTCGCTCCTCGTTGCTCGTCTTTTATGTATCGAACCTGGGTAAACACAAGGTTTCATTAATTCACGTTCTCTCGGTTCATACTGTGTAAATATCCCCTCTCACCGGCTATTTTTGCGAGGCATTGGAAAAAGTAAAAATGTAATTAATTTGGTCTTTTCCCAAGGGAATTTCTACCTAATGCCTCTTCGTATTTTCTTTATTAAAGCAAGGACGGTTTCGCTATACTAATCACCAAAATGAAATCTTTATTTGCTCAATTAGAGGGATTATTGTTTTGATAACTGTTTGGGTTTTATAATTTATTGATCTTTCGGTCACTGTTTGCCGTTTATGTTCTCTTTTTTATGCTTATTTACATTTTGCTACCTATTCGTACCTTTATTTAATCAAGGAAAAGGGTCAAGCCGTGCATCTAGGAAATTATAGGCCTTATTTACCCTTATTAAAGTCTTAGTTAAATATGAGACGGGGCTTTCTCATACCCTGCACCTTCTGCTGTTTATGCCTAATTCGTGCAAGATGTGTGTTTTCTCATTGCATTGACTGAATCCTTGATTCCAAAATTTAAAGGTTTATGCCCTTTATAAAGTGTATCTTTAAAATTGGATTGCCAGTATAACGTAACTGTCAAAAGATTAAAAGTTCCAAGGGGAATCGGACATGAAATTGTGTGATGGGTTCGGGACACGAACCATGATCTCCAAAATACCAACTTCCAATTCTAACCGGGAATTAGGAGACCCGGGTTGGAGTCTTAGTCCTATCAGACTGTTTTCATGCTATTTTTTTAGAAACGAACATGAAGATTCCCAAGAAAAACCAGACATGAAAAAGTCTGACGGGAGTAGGTCTTAAACCCTGGTCTCCCAATTTTGGGTTGGTTGCTCTGAACATTGAGCTATCTGGCTTTAGCATGTAGACATACCGTTAAGGAGACTACGTATTCTGGTCGCATAGCTCAGTGGTCAAAATAACTAACCGAATACTGGGAGACCCGGGTTCAAGCCCAGCTTCCATCAGATATGTTTCGTGCCCGTTCTTCCTTTGGAATGTTCCGAGGTGCATGCCTTTACGTGCAAAGTCACCTATAACTCTTCTCCTGTAAAATTTTCTCCAATACTTCATCGAAATTGGATGATTAAAGGCTTAACGGTCACTCTCGAAGAAAACAATTGATATCATGGTAACACCTTGCCGTGTAATACGTTAATCATTAGCGGTAACAGCAGTTAGAGGTAATCCTGTTATTTCTTACTAAACCATGATAACGCAAGGAAGCAAAGCCATCCGCATGATATCTTAAATAAAAAAACGCAAAGGAGGATATTGGCATCTTTTAATGACTGTTTTTTTAATAAAATCATTCCAAACGAGATTTAATCTTCCGTTGAACCGTGAGAGTGCTTCCATTTACATATCAACTCGACCGAAACCTATTTCAACGTTTTTTCTCTTCCCGTCGAAACCCGCCTTTCGGCTTTTTCCTTCTACGGATATCATCTAGGGATGGAGTGTCAAAATCATCTGCCATCTCATCTACATCACGTCAAAGCGTTACGTCCGGATAAATCGAACGAACTACCAAGTGTTTTATGCTCGCGAAAAGAGGAATTTTGAATGGAACATGGAAGTAGCGAATCATATTAGGATTACTAAACAAAATACAAAGGATCCGTATGTTAGTATTTCAAAAGATGAAATGATCTCTCTCACTCTCACTGTGTCAAATTCTTGTGATACAATTTTAAAATAACTTTTGTCACTTTTTTCTACACCGAGATTTTTCAGGTTGTTTTGAGGAACATGCATCGAAACATTTCTTCATGCAAATTCAGTTTTATTTAATTATATACGTTTAAAGGTTTTATGGTTCTATAATCATTTAAACTTATCCCACAATTCCATTACAAATATATATAAGTCCTACATGTACCCTTAAACTTCCTACTCAACGCCCATCATTTCATGCTTTCAGGCAACTTCACACCCAACTCCAAGAACTTTTTATTACGTCTTCCCCTGTCCATTTCTTTGAATCTCAACTTCCTTCTCTCCAGCTCTCCTCTATGTACATATGATTCACCCATTTCTTCTACCTCCGTTTTATTCCTTACAGCAAGAACTTTTCCTCTCTTAGCATAGATATGCCAATTTGCTGTAATAATGTAACAATTACAACAACAAAATAGCAACAAAAATCCTAAAAACTAACAATCCAACTGTTTTTTTCCGAACCAAAGCTCCGATCTTTTCATGAACTTCATTCTTAGGATCCATGTTTCACACCCGCATAACCAACAGTGCATGGAACTCTCTATCTGCAAGTATATTCGAGCCATTACCTCTCCAGGTGCGTGCCTCTGAGTCAAAGCTGAGCAAAGCGTATTAATTGGGTATGTCCCGGATGGCCAAGTAGGCAGCGCGCTCGATTTTGGTACAAGTCGCGAGTTCGATTCCCGTTCAGAGCCCATATGTTCGAAATAACCTCAGCTGCCGAAGCACTTTTAACAACTCTACAGCTATTAGTATTTGGGGAAAACTCGGATGGAATTATGTATCGTAGCTAGGCAGTGATGACGAGTTTTTGTTCACGAGCTGTGTTTATGTTGATTTAGTGGACACTATATCGTGTTGCATTCTATCACAGAGAGGTATTCCGAGGGGAGTATTCCTCCATCCTTAGTCAAATGCCTTACAGAAATTGTTACATCCCCAAATTTAGAATTTCTATTGTTTAAGTCTAATTAGAAACTCATATTCGAGCGTTATATTCATGACTAATTTAGCGTTGGAAGGTCTATTTGGTTGACTGTGTATGTAATAATACATGTGTCACATGTGATGTCTACCCACTGCTACCTTTTCCTATATCTATTCGCATTGGCTGCATGTAAGATTAAAAGATCAACGTTCCATAGTAAGTAATGTAGTAGTCCTATCCTAAAACCATTTTGGAGATATTTGGCTGTCAGTTCCCTTAGCCCCATTGAAGCTTCCTTCTCTCTCGATCTCTTCCATAATACAATTGCTCTTTATATTGAGCTTATCATTAAAAATTAGTGAAAAAATTAAGAGGTACAATAATTAAGTATTATGGTACTCACCAATATTGATGGGAAACTAGATCCTAAAGTTCCCCGCTAAAAACAAGGAAAACCTCTCCGTAAAAACTTCAAAGAAAACCTCTCCGATGCCATAAATGGCCAAGAGCATCCCTGTATTACAGGAATCGTTAGTTCATGCATCTTTTCCCTCTTGTACCAACTCGGGATCTGCAAACAATGGAGAGAAACTTCAAAAATCAATATTTTCAAGAGCTATCCACTTTTAGTCGTGATATGCACCAGTAAGATATTGAAGAGAAATCGTACGTGGATTGATTCCGGTCGATATTTGTATTCATGCGGGGATTTGATTAAAATTATCCAGCCAAGCGATGACATAGTAGGAGAGGAAAAAAGAGGAATTTCCAGAAATTAATTCAACAGGATATGGTGGAATACAAATGGAGGCTTACTTATCAGAATGAAGAGCCTCGTTATTTTGAAGGGGAAAACACGGATGAGTAAGAAGTTGTAAATACGGAAATATCTCTGAACAGGGAATAGCTCAAACATGTTGTATAGCAAAAAGCATAAAATGAAACACCGATTTCGTTGAAACCGGTGTTTCATTTTATGCTTTTGACCGAAACGTCGATTTCAGCGTTGGTAGTTATTGCATGAAATGAGCATTGCGGGAAATCCTAATTTAACTAGCATTCCAGTTATCCTAACTTGCTTTTATTTACCGCTTTATCACCAATTTTTTATGCGAAAACCAAGCCCTGAAGCAGATAATCTAATGTTGGAAACGGTAACAAACCCTCGTATACCCAAGGAGAAGGGTGAAAGTTAACTGTGCACATTATGATGTGCGCCTAGGATTATTCTCAAGGAGAAACGGACACTAGAAAATTCTGACAGTACAGGGACTCGAACCCAGATCTTCCGCTTTTCGGGTGAAGGTTCCAGAAATGGCGTATTCTAGCATGACTGCTCAATTGGCTTGAAGAAGTAACCCGAGAAGGAAAAAATCCGGGTTCGAGTCCCGGTCATGTCTGACTTTTGCCATGTCCATTTCTCCTTATGAATACCTTGTATAACATGTTTAATCATTCACTTAATCTCGAAACATACAACGATGCTATAGCTTTGGTAGTAATCTGGTTGTAAATTATTCAGCCCAAAGGCCGGTTAGGACCACATCCCCTCTACCATCTGCTACGAAGAGTTAGGGGGAAATGAGGCTTACTAGGCAAGATAAGGAGTGAGATAGTTTTCTGTTGCTTTCCTCACTGAGCCAGAATGATATAAGCAGAAGCAACCCACGTGAATGAAGCACAATGACTGTATGAGTAACACTTTTCGTAACAATGCATAAGGAGAATCCTCAATCAATGCTATAATTCAGCACAACTCACACCTCAGTAGCTTTCATATCATCGCACCCATGAGCACGACTGAGACAAAAGTAAATAAAAGATGCATTTTTCTTCATCTCGTACCAAAATAAATAAATGATAACTATTTCATTCATCAAGATATGACAGCATAACATAATTAGTAGTAAGACACAACAAATTGACGACGAAGAATTAACGTCACTGACGACGTCCCGTTGCGTAGTTGGTCATAATGAGCTCGACAAGTTACCTCGAAAAATAGACTAAGTATGAACTCGTTCCCTAATATTCCATCCTATCGTCATCGCAAGAGCTCCATTTAGCTTCGATCAATTATACATCCCTAAAGTTTAATGGGCAGCTTCTGGAAAATGAGAATATGCTCTATTTTTATGGACCACTTCATTCGTGATTCGCAATATGTCTGAAAAGAAAGAAAAAGTTTTTACTGAAAATATTCATCTTATTGGTAGTTTAACCAATAAGTATTTAGCTTATCTATCACATAGCAGAAAATATATACTTGTACTAGTTATTGTTCTTTACTCAGAGCTCAACGAGTTTATACGGCATAACATTTTTAAAAACACAGAGATGGGTTGTAAATATATTTGGTAGGGAAAACTCTGTTTATAATTAACACAATTTGAATCTATTATGATTGGTGGTAGCCGTCACTATGTAGAATTCCATAACAGGTAAAACAAAACTCTAAGTAAAAATTCCAAATGTATATTTGACAAAAACCGACCGGTTTCCACTAATAAATAACCGTCGTCATTTACTAGTCGAAACCGGTCGATTTTTGTCAAATATACATTTGTAGAATTTGTAAAAATATTTTTTTTATTTTCTACCTCTATAATCTGTTAGTTCTGTAATTGAACTGTTTGACAAACTGCCCTCGAAATTTATTAGAGGGGTTTCCCACCCGAGCTGAATAACAGACAGGGTTTATTCCCCCCTCTATAATGACAACCATATGCCCTTTAGCTTATTTGCGGCCGCTATGCATGAAATACATAAAGTAAAATGATTACGTTAGAGTAAAGTGTCTTAAAGTGCAGTAAAATAGAGCATATTCGCAGTTTCCTTGATCGCTGGGTGAGTGGGTATTTGTGGACTTGGAAGTGAGAAGTGAATGGAGAAAAATCAATAAACCATCCCATGAAATCATCGGCGAGCGGAACTCCCAGCCATTCACTCAGGGAATACTTTTTCCAACGATCCACCAACGAATAACATTCCCTCCCAACTCTGAGGCAGTTTTTACAGCGCAACGACGGAGGCAAACCCCCGGGGGGGCAGTAGTCATGCGCAGGTGATCCTCTCGGCAATCACACAGCGATCAAAATCTCCGGCGAGTATAAACTCCATCGCCGATGCCTTGGCCAACATTTATCCTTACGTCATCTGTGTACGATAGGGCAGGTCTCTAAGCCATCATAACCATAGCTCCGTAGCAATCGGAGTCTGTGTGATAAATTCATTTTTCTCCCCATTCCGGGATGCGGGCACCGGTGCGGAAAGGGAAGTTGGTATGGAAGGATTTGGGAGAGAGTCTATATATTATGCAGCGAGGGATCAGCGGAGTAACCTCATGGGGTCCGGCGAGGGTGGGTGGTTAAGGCTGGTGTTGAGTTAGCCGATCCCGTGGATGAGAAGTCGCCCGAGGAAACGGGGGCGGAGTGATTCGGCGGTGTTGGAGGGGGGATTCTGTATGCACATTCAGGGATCTTCGGTGTCGGGGGAATGTTTACCGTGGGTCGGAGGCTATACGAGGGCTTTAACTTCGGGCACGACCTACCGGGTCGATTCGGGGTCCTAAAGAGCGTGCCGAGAGTGGGTTATCGATGGAGTACACCGGGCGGTATGCCGCTAGATATACTGGGATCTTAAGCGTTGACCGTCTTCTTGCGGGAGGTGACTTTTTTGCGGGTGAGGGCGGAGGGGTTAATTAGGGTATAAGCTTAACCAGGGCGGAGTGGTGACGTGAGCGATCTTTCTGAAGGTTTTTGTTGACAAACTCGGATTCGTGGACTTGGAACACGAGTAAGGTAATAGAGGCATTCCTTCCCTGGCGGATAAGGATGGGGTTTCCTCTTTGTTCGCGGTATTGAAAAGGGTTTTAACTGTAAATAAAGGGAAACGTCTGCGAATCATTGGGTAAAAAATGAGATAATCTTCACTGTGCTACTTCTAGAGAAATGCAGTGTCTAATACTGCTTGCAAATGTATAATGTCACTGACAAATAGGATTCTCAAGTATATATCCATTCCTTTTTTGGTGGTTTTCTGGATTTTGTGACTTCTGTTATATGGATCCAAAGTAGGAATGAAAATCACACTTTACTTATGCTATGTGTACAGTGTGAATTGTAAAACGTTTGCAATAAGTTGAAGCGAACAGTTTACTACAAGTAAAGTGTGATTTTCACTTCTATTATGTTCTATTCCATGGATATCTGCACGGTAAAATCTTCGACTATAAATTTTATTTTGAGTATATATTTCAAATAACAGTCATACGTTAGTAAGGATTTGTAATAAAATCGTGCTACGGATTGCCTTCGCAGGGTTTTGCGGGGTTTCCTCCCGACTAGGTGAATACCAGGCAGGGTATTCCTTTTTTTCATCCCAATAATGACTACCGCCTCCCCTAATGCTAATTTTCGGTCATTAAATACATAAAATCAATAAGTAAGGGGGTCGCCGTAGGCCGGGGAAGATACGGAACGTTCGTACAGAAAGAACGTATTAAACGTTCGTAGTGATTTTTGTCGATTTTCGCGATATCAAAGTTTTCCATACGCATACTTACGTTTTCCGCTGCTCAAACCAAGTTCCTCAGTACGAGCGATTGAGTTCACAAATACTTCCTGTAAATGACATAAAATGGAAACAACGTCTAAAAAAAATTCGATATTTCGGTAAAAATGTATTCAAAAGTGCAAAATTTTATGCTATCGGTATAAAAATAATATTCCCCGAACGGAAAAGTTTGACCTATAAAATCGAGGAATAAGCGGTGATAAGTTATTAAAGGAGCGATTGAGGTTCATAATACGCAATCTACGGATTCAAAATTAAAGCGATAATCCCGCTCGGCATTCAAGCATATATTTTCCATCTAAATTTAGGGCAATTTTAAATTAATGACTGTCACGGCGGAATGTGAGTCAGATTAAATTCTATATTACGGCTGAACTGATTCACGAGTGGAAAAAAACATTCGTCATTAACTGCACAGAAATCGTATATTTAGAATTATAACAATTCAGTTTTTTAAGAAATGTAAAGGCAAATTGAAACCAATGAAATGCACCCCCTCTTTAAAAAAAATATGAAGCATTCGCATCTGCATTTCAGCTGGTATAAGATAATATATTCAGAACGGCGGATTTTACCAATTTAACCAGTTATGAGACGCTATTGATAGTTCACATACAAATGTCATCAAAAGATTTATACTTTGTTATCAAAACACCTATGTCATTACACTCATTATAAAATGTATACCGATAAAAATATCTGCTATAAATCATAGGGAAGGATCACATGTGAAAGGAAGTAGGGAAAACTCATATTATATCCTTAATATCCTACCACTTTTTTTTTAAAGAGTGCTTTATATTAAAAGCTCTTTTCCAGTCCACGAAAGCCTGCCTGATTTAATTTTCCAAGAAGCCTCTTGTGAGAAAAAATGGAAAATAAAAAGAAGAGTTGTAAGCAAACAGACCATAGAAAGTTAATCAGTATGGTTATTAAAATTGGCTACTAATTCTCAATTCAACACTACAAAATGTAGTGCAAAAATGGTCGAAATTAATTAGCTCCGGCAAGTACTGATCCTGAACCTTATTAGTAATGCGATCATGCAAATCTGGTTTTTGAGGTAATTGTAATAATTGTGATGTTAGAATATTCAAATTTTTATTTTAAATATCAAGAAATTCTCCAGTAAATACAACGATGTACATGTAAACGATTAACTGTTTATTTCTGTTAAAGATAATTTCAACAACAAGACAAGGTTCTACATAAACTTCGTGTCCAACTCCAAGTAGTTTTAATTTTGTACAATATATATCGTATGTATATGCGACAAAATGAATCTCTAAAAAAGTATTAAGAAGTTTTATGTATATTTAATGATTTCTGTATTTTTAATTTCTTTGCATATAAAAATAGGATTTACTTATTTTACAGAAACATTGGTATTCACTATAAGAGGCAGGTAACAATAATAATATTATATTATGTTATGTTATGTTATATTATATATAACATTTTTGTAAACATATAAAATAAAAACAATCTTTTAAAGATCAATTTATGGACGCGAAAATCAATATCCGGAGTTGGCTAAACGACGTGAATTACTAAACATGCGGAATCTCATTTTCATACGGCCCGCACAAAAATGAGCGGTCACGCGCGAGAAGAAAGCCAAAAAGGTCGCATCGGCTGCATTTTTGCCATGTTTTTCGAGCATTTCGACCGTGAAAATAACAGGAAAGGCCGCGCGAAAAAAAGGCATGCGGGGGACGTTTATCCTGCCGCAAATGACAACACTCCAGATCACACACGTGTTGAATTTTTTAAACGTGCTGCGTGGCCTTTTTTCGGCAGAATTTAGGTCCGCGGGTACTTTGGGTCGATTGTGGAGGGAAAGTGGATGCTGAATGCGATGGCTTTGCGAAGCTTCTGTGGAAAGAGACAGGCAAGTTGAGGTTCGGAAAGACAGGCGAGTAGAAAACACAATATTTGACCTCTATATTCATACATAAGAAGGAGCAAGTTATGATAGTAGGTAATTACAAACAAATGAGAACAAACAATATTGATGTGACTGGTATTCGAACCCATTTCTACTTTATAAGTACTTGTTGTAACCACAATAACAATGATTAAAGCTAACTATTATAGATATTATAATCGTTAAATTGGATTATATCAGGACCTTCAACACTGTGCGCCCAGGTGGCTGCACTTTTATTAGAACCGAACTCCGTAATTTGCTGTCTAATTAGTTTTCCTAATACTATCCAAAACATGGAGCAGTAATACATATCTGTGCTCGCAATAATCTCGCAAAATTAGGTACTTTAATGTCTGAACTCGAAAATTTCGCTCCCCGAGTGCGGGAATCAAGATATCGCGCATTTCATCAATGAAATCAGTACTTAAAAGTTTCGGGAGCAGCTTGTGCCTATACTCAGTTTTTCTATTGTTATACTAATACTTATACAAATGAGGAACACCGGCGATGAGCAAAGGAACAGAAAAGCCTCTCGAAGTCATTGGTAAATAAAAAAAGAAAATTTACCGGGCATATACTATGTTAAATAGTGTGGTGAGGACATTTAAAAATGAATGATGGAAGGGAAGAATTATAGCGGTAGGTGTAGGTTAGATTACGGGAGGAAAGTAATAACTAGTGCTAAGGTTAGGAAAGACGAGGATGTGAAAAGATTGACCTGGAGCAGGATAGTTTGGAATGCTGTAACAAACTAATCTTCGGATTGGGAACACAAGGTGATGACGTAAAATTTATGCGACATGCAACCTTTCCCAGGATTATGAGATCATCGCTTTATGCTATCTCATACGTTTCGATTTCTTTGTTTCTTGGTCTAGGTTTATCGAGTGATGTAAAAATACAATGAAATGTCTGCGCTTTTAGTTTACGATTCGATTCGTAATTTTATGCTCGGCATTGATGTAACTATTTCGATGTATGTAACACCCAGAGAAAAGGTAGTCTGATGGTAGTTGATTCAGCCCACCCTGAAAAAATGTTTCTCCAACTTCTACTACTACTCCTCATTTTTTGTGTTGTTCATATAAAAAAAATGCCTGAATATTTGGGAAATAAGTTTACATGTTAAGATAATAAGGCATCAAATATATATATATATATGCTCTATTAGTTTCCGTAAACGCAGCTGGTATGATTCTTCATAAATTTACCGCAATAAATTGATGCGGAAAGTGTATTAATATTTGCGATTCTCCTAAAACTAAAAGGCAAAGATCAATATGTGATATATTATTTGCTAGAGACCAATATTACAAATCCAGCTAATAAACATACTAAATATTTAACATGAACATTATTATGAGAGCAATTCAAGTGGCACCTGTGAACCCATACATGTGTTTACGCAGATAATCCACTAAATAATCTATTGATGAAGTCGAATTTGAAATAATTCGGAAAATGTTTTTGGTTAAGTATGAATTATGGAAATATTTCCGTGGTGTTTTACGCTTATAAGAGAAAAAATCTCTAAAAGAGTATTTAATCACAGGAGAGAAAAAACTTTACTCTTTTTTCGTACGTAACAGAGAGCAAATTTCGAAATAGCTAATTCTTCCAATGACGAATGTTTTCTCTCCAACAAATATGTCTTCCTACATACCTTCCCTCTTATCTCCCTCTCAAGAAAGAGTTTTACCTTAATTCTCAACCATCCCAATCCTTTTCCTCCCCCGCTCCTCTTTTATTCATATTGTGTACACTTCCTGTACCTGGCGATGCTACTTCGTTAGCGAAACCGGTCGAAAGTAATAAAACGTGTGGAAAAAGGACAAAGATATTTTCTCTATGTAAACTATGTTTCTCATTAATTCATACGCAGTTTAGATGTCAGGAAACTAGAAAATGTAAATTATACATCAAGGCAATTCAAAAAGTATTTGTGGCAAAACTGATAGCGCTAATGAAGGGGAGTTAGACATAATTAAGTTATTAACTTTATTGTTATTGTAACCTCTGATGATATTTTCACGGAAACGAGCGCAATTTTCTGAATTTATATGGAATTTTTCCAGGAGAGGAATAAAATTTGTGTTGATCATCAAAACATGTTTGCAAAACTTCAGGTTTGATAATTTTATTTTGCTACTGGTCGGACAGTGGAGATGATCCTGGGTTTCACAGCCAGGGAATTTACGATTCTGCAGCAACAAAGTTGACCGCTCACCCGCAATGGGAAAAGATATGGAAGAATAAATTAATACATCAACCAGAAATGCTATGATAAACATCCGGTTTTTCGTGAAAAAATAACACAGATTTTTTGCATCCCCAGCCCACTGTTTTTTTATTTTCTTGGAACGACAATTCCTCTTGATTCAATTTCAAAAGTAAATACAACGCTCAGACCCTCGTCGTACTTTCGCGAGGAAAAAGAATTCTCCTTTCGAATGTTTTCACTGTCCTCAGTATCTTTCAGTGCGCATTAGGTGGTGAGACTTGTGAGATGGATTTCGGTTCGTCGATTCCCAACGCAATTTCCTTGATGCGGATCCGTGCTTTTTCCAAAAGGGAAAAGAAACTCTTGCGCGGTCAAGGGTGGATGACTCTAACGCATTGTTTGTAAGTGTGATCAATCAGGATACGAATATAACGTCCCTCCGGTGGAATGTATCGGTTTACCTCTACTGCGTCCGTAGACTTGAAAATAGTGGCCAATGAGCAGCAAGTAGCCCTTAACTATCCTCGGGTCTTTTCCCTCCTATAAACTGATAAATTCAATAATAACTCTCCGTAATATTCAAGGAGATATAGAAATGGCATATACACTCATCCACTCAAGGACCAAGAAGCATACATTAACCAAAACTTATGATCTTAAACGTAAGGGAGTAAGCAATGAAAAACACATGCTTTACTTCACATTCTTCTACATCTACATAAATAACCTGTAAGCAACCTTTCATAATATAGAAAGGGATTTCAAAACCAACCACTCGAGTTACCTCTTTAATTTATTGTTGTGGCGTATCGTTCTTAGAAAGAATGATTCCCTAAAACGACTTCTCCATGCATCTATCTCTCTATTTTACGCTCATTGTCGGATCGGCCAGGGGGGTCGCTTAATACCAATTACGTCTTATGCAAATATACTTTCTCTAAATTTATAAAGTAATCGCAACCTAACTTTTAATCTCCTTTCTTTCAAGGATTCCCTGTCTGCGCTTGCTAATCTCTTGTAGGAATTTTTAAGAAATCTTATCCTTGCGTTTCACTTTCTCGAGTTCGAGAGTAGACATTTCATCGACAATACCATATACTCGTCGCATATTTCAGATGGAGCCTGACTAAGTTGAAATAACATCGCTCTATAACCTTTACCTCGCTACAATGCGCCGTATATTCTTGATTTTAGTTACGGACATTAAGGAGAAAAATTCCACCATAGCCGGAATCGAACCTGAATCTTCCACTTTTCGGGTACATGATTTATCCAAGTAAATTACCACGTCGCGACGTAGTTCCTCTTAAAGCAAGTGAGCCTCACGGTGGACGGTACTCAGCTGGGCGGATTAAGCCCTTGCAGCGTTTTCGGAAAGTTGGTTTATCTATCGATGGTGGAAATATACGCAAGGTTTTATTTCAGATTCCTCTTTCGGAAGCTTCAAAGAACATCGTAGTATAAGTTATCCCGTGACACTCGATGTCACTTTCTACTATTTTCCTCGATTTAGGTAAAAATTTGCTCTAAAATAATGGTCCGCCATTTTGTTACGTAAAGTATGTAATTATTCAAGGGTGATCATAAATACTACGTCTTATCAAGGAGAAAAAACATGTTTATAACATAGTATTATTTTTTATCCGAGGATTATCTTCGTTTGGGTTCACCAGCGGTTTGAAGTTGAAGGTGTTCGCGAAAAATCGAAGTCAGGAATTTTTCGCAAAATGTAGTCAAGTTTGACCCCCTGTATAATTTTAATTCGTAGGATCCAACGTAAATTACCTCCATAGTCGTATGTAGAATTTATTCTAGATTGGTCATGCAAAGTTTCATAGTCCGTACTCAAAAAAAGCGTTTTCGTATTTTTGGCCAGCTTTTTTTCGATTCTAGCCCACTTTGCGTCGGTACTGTCGTTATGGCAGACCCTTTCCTCTTCATTTCTTAGTTTCGACAAAAGAGAAATCACAGCGACAGAATCAAGAGACAATGGTAAAACTATAAACTGAGCAAGTTTACCTGCACCCCTAAATTTGGCATGACGACATTAAAAGGTGACGCAAAAAAATTAAAATGCTAATAATAATACTTCTACATCAACAGCACATCACACCCTAACGACAACGGTGTAAAATGTGTACTAAGGACACGTTAAAAACTCCTAAAAGCCGTAAAACCAATGGAGCTAGAACTCCAACCCAGTATAAAAACCTTACACGTATTTCGGTAGCTAAGCTGCCATCCTCAGAGGTGCACCAAGAGTTTTCACCTAAAGGAGTTGAGGAAAAGAAGGTGTATATATATGTGAAGAATGTCCTTGTGGTGGGGGGGGGGGCTAGGATGGTGGAGGGGGGTGTTTCTCAGTAAATAGCTGGTACAATGGGGAATTTGGAATAGGACCTTTGTCACTGTTGAATACTTTTTCTCTGTTTTTGAAAATAATACTTCTTTTTTCTAATCTGGAAAATGATCCCAATCACATCCATTTTAATAATTATTATTATTTCTGGACACGCACTACCATTCCTTAGCCTCAAGAATCTGATAAGCCACGACTCGAGCCCTAGACAATGGATTTCGGACGCTACCACACTAACCAATCCTAATCCATAACCACCAACCACTAATAATATTATCATGTACTATCGAAGAGAAAATTCGTTTCATTACGGAAAATACCCGAATGTCCTCATTGTCTACCGCACGCATTCTATCTGGTACGAAATTATTTTTGACCCAGCTGTATTTAACCCAAATCCATAATTAAGTCGGCACTCCGCTACCCCCTAGGTCACGACACCTTTTTCGCCCATTAGCAAGAGCGTGATCTATTGAATGTATGCCTCATTATTTGTCGGAGGAGTCGAGGAAAAAACCCACGTACTTAGCCCCCCGCACGGGAGACGTCATTCATATTCATTCCATTAAATTTCGATTCGGCAGTCGCGGCGCCTCAAATCGACTCTTTGTTGATAATTCGCACGACGAGGTCGCCTCGGGAAACGATTCACTCATCATAATTAACCGCGCTCTACTGAAACGTAACCGATTTTCCGTTTCGCTCGAGGCGATTATTCATACCGCTACGGGTGGAGCGAAGGTGACGTCTTCGTATTTTTCGCCCTAAAAGCAACCAAATTAACTCACGCTCTTCGAATCAAAGATAATGAATCAGAATGAACTTTGCGCCAAAAAACAAGAGGCTAAAGATTACCAAAAGAAATTGTTTCCACGCAAAATTTTTTCGCTAAGGAAATAGGTTAAGGAGGAATAGCATATGATGGCGTACACCTAAGAAAAAATCTCAAGAAAAAATATATAGATTATTTGCTCAATTAGAGGGATTATTGAATAAGTGGAGTGCCGCTGGTGGCAAAATGTAACAGGGGTCACACAATCCGAAAACCACCAAAAAACGGGATAGTCAAACATTACGCGCGTTTCACACTCAAGGAGTGCATCCTCAGAGGCGAGAAAAGTGACGGGTCACTTTCCCGTTTTTTGGTGGTTTTCGGATTGTGTGACCCCTGTTAGAGGGATTACTGTTTTAATAACTCTTTGGGTTTTATAATTTTTCGATCTATCGGTCACTATTTGCCGTTTGTGTTGTCTTTTCTATGCTTATTTACATTTTGCTACCTATTTATACCTTTATTTAATCAAGGAAAAGGGTCTAGGCGTGCATCTGGGAAAATATAGGCCTTATTTACCCCTATTTAAGCCTTAGTTAAATATGAGATAGGGATTTATAACCTGCACCTGCTGCTGTTTAAGTCTAATTCGTGAAACATGTGTGTTTTCTCATTACATCAACTGAATCCTTTATTCCAAAAGTTATAGCTTTACGCTCGAAGTATTTCTTTAAAATTGGTTCGTCAATATAACACGACTGTCAAAAGAATAAAAATGCCAAGGAAAAACGGACATGAGAAAGGTGTGATGGGTTCGGGACCCGAATTTTTATCTCCAAAGTCCCAACCCTCAATTCTGTCCGGCAATTAGGTGATCCGGGTTCGTGTCCCGGTCTTATCCGACCCTTTTCATGCTAGTTTCTCCTTCCCAAGAAGAATTCCCTTGGACAACCAACATGAAAATTCCCAATCCTGGGTCTCCGAATTTCTGATCGGTTGCTCTAAACACTGAGCTATCCGGCCAGAATAATGTTAGGTACCATTCCTCACCATTATCTTTATTACAATTAATTTCCACTCAGTAAGGCTTTCCGAGATCGATTTTATCAATGAATTAACATCTTGCATATACCGCATTCTCAAAAATATCTACAAATACATGAATATAATACAAGGAGTTTGTCAACTAGGGATAGACTAGATTTGCCTTAAAAGAGAGAATGAATTAACCCTTAGCATATCAATCTTAGTTTATCAACGTTGTTTACCAAGCTGGGTCTTCGGAGGACCCCACGGTTTTTCTTTTATTTTTTAATTGTTTGTTGGTGTAGATAACTTAAAGTAGATTTTTATTTATGTTTTAAAGGAAGAATTTTATAAAACACATGTATATTGTTTTTCTTAAACTGATGCGGGACACACATAAAAGTCAAGAAAAAAAAATTGTTATGGTTACAGCAGGATCACTAAAATTGTAATTCTGGGGTTCTCCTAGGACCCCCCTTGGTACGGTAAGAGTTAAAGAAGTATGAACCGATAGGTCAGGTTGACAAGAATTAAATGTGTTTCTACAACAAATATCATCCGCGAAAGAAAGATATACGAGTAAACCCTGGGAAAGGGATTGGAAGGGAAAAATATTAAACAATAGCGTTATAGCAATTACATAGGCTACCATGATTTATTTTTAATATCAGAGTTTACGTAATTCATCAACAGTGGGGGAACCGGCATTAGTTTATTCACAAGCGAATAGCTAAACGCTTGAAAAAACCCGAATCTAAAAGCAATGAAAACTAACCATGCGAATCATCTGTTTGAAAATTGAATGTATGAATGAAATATTCATATATCACAGTTTCAGAATTTTTTATCGGTGTGAATCGATTTTACATTTTGATGCTCATTTTTTTCCCTCCAAATTTACGTCAACATGCCATCTGGCTTCCGGAGACGGTAAAAGTGGTTTCAACAACGCGAGGCTCAAAGTTTAGCCCTATCCTCCGTCACTCTTCAGAGGTGCTGAAGAATAATGAAAGTTGTACTTCCTACTCCACCGAAACCTCTCCTCAAGACATTCGAGTCGAAAAAGTCCTCTAAAGAAGACCGATCGAGTTCCCCTGGTGGCAGACGACGGAACTACCCGTTACGAAGCGTATTGGATGGCATGCAAAGTCAAGTAGGAATTACGCCTCCCCAACCAATAGGATTTTAATAATCGGATATGCGAGTGGGGGAGATGGTATTAGCAGTGGTCGCCGAGGGAAGCGAAAGGAGGTTACGAAGGTTGGTGCCACTCACATCCACTCTTTCCTTTTATTTAACCGGAGACGACAACTTGTCTGCATCAGTGCAGAAAACCCTCTGAGTCTCAACAGTGTCCCCGAAGCCATTGTACCGAAATGCACATAGGTTAACCATGCCGCAGGTTCTTTGAAGAAGTCTTCCCGAACGAAGGAAGTACATTTAAGTCTTAAAAGGTTTCAAACCCTCCATTAAATAGTTTACCGAAAAGATTACGTTCGACAAGGTTACGTTCGATATTACTTCGAAATAATATCGTGAAAACAGCATTCCTTTCGTATATTCGTTGTATTTTGTCTATATGGTTCAGACGTCGATTTGAACATCAAGCTCTGCTCCATTAGTGGCAAAAACCTCTGACTGGGTGGGATTTTCCATGCAGAAATTATTTCTTTTGTTTATTACTACGTACATTATTTTTTATAATTATTACATATATTAAATATATATTATATATACCGTATTCGAATATAACCGCCCCATTTTTTCCGAAATTTTCGTCCTAAAAACAGAGGGGGCGGTTATATTCGCGTAATTCACTTTTCACGCGCACTTATATTCGCGTACTAGTTTTTTTTCCTATATTTGTGAGCCCAAAACAAAGGGGCCCGTTATTTTCGAGTAAATACGGTATTATATATATTACACACATTATTATTACATACACATTTTTATCATTACATACCAAATACAACGTACATACAAATAAATATTAAAATTAATATTTATTTGTATATACGTTGCAATTTGGCTCTCAGGTTAAGTGGAAACGCTGGAAGAGAGTATTACATAAAAATTAATTTTGATAAGAATTGCCTGGCATTCGCCCAAAGATGGGAGGGAATCCCCTCCAAAACTCTCCCGTAAGCAATAATGAATACGAATGATGAAAAAAAATGAATACGATAAATATTATCTATAAAATTATAAATCACGGTAGTGTATAGATTTCTACGTGAATTACAAAATGTTCCACAAAGTAACGCTTGGGCATATTAAATGTATAACACTACCACGACTTCGTATTAAATAGGCAAAATCAGGATAGAACTTTTCAGTTCTTAAGAGTTTCAGGTTGTGTAGATGACTGATGATGACGAGTACCACTGACTTGATCAACGAAAAGGAGTCAAAATTAACTTTGTGAATCATTGGAAATGAATAGAAAAACGTTTCAGAG
This sequence comes from Ladona fulva, assembly GCA_000376725.2. Classification (NCBI taxonomy): domain Eukaryota; kingdom Metazoa; phylum Arthropoda; class Insecta; order Odonata; family Libellulidae; genus Ladona; species Ladona fulva. Next base: position 278,859 of record KZ308258.1, read on the forward strand.
TATAGACCAAAGTAACATAAGTTTATTTCCAGTAGCACTTGTTTTCGTTTTTGTATTATTTATATTTATATTATCTGTTTATATCAACTTTTCCGTTATACATAATTTTTACTTGGTCGTTCACTCAATATGTATGCCTATTTCTTTACACTTCCTCATTCTTCCCTCCATTTCCAACTAATGTCGTTATATTCTGAATTAGCTAGATGTTGAACGCAACTATTGAGTCTCAATTGCGCCGCATTTAAGTAGTCCGTACGCATGTAAGTAAAATTCAGAGAAACTTTGCAATATAAATACACTCTTTATGCCCGAGTAATTTCAGGTAATGAAAAAGGAAAAGGAGTAGGGATAAGACATTTCATGAGAGACATGGATATTGGAAAACTCTCATTAGCAGCGAAGTCACGCGGAGTTTCCTGAGCGTGGGAGTGGAACTGCTGAAATTATATGCGATGCGCAAACGAACGCAAGGATCTTGATAATCGGATAAAATTATCATTGGAGGAGGGAGGAAGTTAATATTAGTTATTTAACTTCCTAAGAGCAGCTTTAGATTGGTTTTCCAGAGATTAACAGAGCTAAACTTCACACCGAATTATTTTAGGAGAAAATATTCATTATAGTCGATTATTCAGAGGGATATATAAACATTTTCATGTTCAAAACAACCTACTAAGCGACGATGTGAACTTTTCGCATCTTTATAGTGATAGACAGTTTCGCTTTTCAGATTGAGGATTTCTTTATACATCCACCTAAGTGACAAAGTGAAATTAATATCAAAATCATAGCGATAAATAGTTTCTCCATTCAATGACGAGGAAATCCTAAACCGATTGATCAACACTGAAATGATTCAACGTTGGAAATAACTGTGCTTTGGAGGCGACATGGAGAGATGGGATTGAAATACAAGAGAAACGCCGGAAAACCGAAACTCATGGACGACCAAGTTGCAGATGAACTACACAATTACAGACGCATGGGCGATGTTTCATTCACGCCTGAATCTACACGTTGAGCCCGCGGTCATTTGTGCATCTGAGCACACCACCAATTGATCTCAATCTTGCTTCTATGAAGACTCATTATTGGTGTATTAAATAAGAGCACCAAGAATACCTAAGGCATCGATCACTGAATGTATATCCTACGGATGACGATATTACTGCAATTGTTATGATATTCCAGCGACGAGTTAATTTAGGTTTAACTCTCAAACGGGTCAAGACTCTCATGGGGTCAAAATTCTCAATCGATGACTATTTTATTATTATTATTGATGATATTGTGGCTATGGAAATTAATCACCATGATAAACATACTCTATTAAATCCTAGTCCTTAACTTAATGTATGTCATTTCCTTATAAATTAAGCAGTTTTTACTCATCAAAATACTTAATCTAATTTTGGAATTGATAATTTCATTACAATTAGTTTACCGAAACGATGTTAACATTAGATATATAACTTCATATTGTAACTGTCACATTTAAACCTACATTTTTTGTATTTTATTGATTATAATGCATTTTCATTTGTTGTTCTTATTCTTACCTTAAATGTATTGTATCATATATTGTCTTTATATACATTTACTGTGTTTTCGCGGTTTTTTTTCACCCCCCTTCTCTGTGGGTGTTTTCCCGCAACGTGGGTTTTTTCTTTGGCAACCTTCAGTTGCAATGTTTTTTCCCACACCGCATTCTTTCTTTTAGTTATAATTATATTCTGTACATATTATAATGACATACGAGGTTAGGTGGAAGAGAGGCCCATATGGGCCTAACCTCACCAATAAAGAGTCTATCTATCTATCTAAAATCATTTTATACAAATAACTAGCTACAATGCCTTCTCCTTTGAACTAAAGAGCTTAAAGCATTCTATCTTATTTCAAGTTGTCAGTGGCACGCCTTGGAAATGACCGGTAATACAGTGAAGGCGTTATCATAGATGCTTAGTTTAACTGGATGGTTGATGACACCAGTTAGTTAGGATTGAAAACTGAAAGATTCTGATTTTAACCACCCTTGGAGAGGATAATGTAATGTAAAATGGTAGTAGTTCTGATAAAACGCTTCGGCATTCGAGGACATTTCGCAGATAGTCCCTCGTCGGTAATTGAACCCGGAACCGCTTCACCCAAATTCTAAAACGTTATCCACTTGTCCTATTAATCTATATTGGAGAAAAAGAAAGCTAAACCAACACTATCTTCGGGTTCATAGTAAAAATAGTTCCTTTACGTAAAGGTTGAATGGAAACAGTATTGAAACAGTTTTAGTGGTTTGAAGTTTATGAGTAACGTAAGTTTTAATAAACTTTGCTCGCTAAACATTTTAAGTAATATTAAAACTATCGAATCCTCAAACTATGAATAAATCAAAAATTAAAAATACTTTATTATAATCCTTTCAAAAATAATTCCCGTGAGCATTTCTCTCCATTTCCTCTCTGAGAAAGGAAACATCACGCATGTTTAGACACTTTTTACCTGTCAGAAAACACTTCCGATGGTAATGCCATCTGTTTATGAAAAAATTATTAATAAAACAAAGGGGTAGACACATTTTGACATGTGTGTGACACACATGCGGGAAAGAGCCATTTTCTGAAGTGAAATTTTTTTTTATTTATTTGTCGTTCTTGCCGCTCCGGGCCTTTGATGGATAGTTTTCCCTCTGGTAATTTCGAGATTTTCCGCGATGCCTGAGCAATCCATCTCTCGCGTTCATTATTTTATTTCGTAACATTTCAAATCACGTGACGCTCGCAAATACTTCTCCGCTGACGAATGATATTTCGACGAGAGACATTTCAAATTAATCGCGCAAACGGATCGCGCAAAAATCGATAATTTTAAAAGCCTCGCCGTGAAAATGCTTTGCAAATGGAAATCAAATTCGATTACAATCCTTCGTTCATATTTTGATCGAGAATAAATATTTGACGAGCGCTTCAACTAGCATCGTAAAACATAAAGGAAACTCTCTGAATTCGGTTTTAGAAATTGTCACGAGAATTTTCGCGAATATTTCAACTCTTTCGTTTAATCTACTGCTAACCGAAAGAAGTAAAGACTGTAAACCGCGTTATCAGGTGAGATAATTGGTTGTATTTGTACTATTCGTATGGCCTGCTATAGTGCTATAAATCAATACTTCCAATGCACTGTTTTACAATGATGGTGATTCGGAAATCCTATTAGGTGTAAATGGAGGGAGCGATTTTCGTGAAATTTCTGAAGTTAAAATTTCCATCGGTTATTGCAGTAAATGGTGTTAATGTCCATCTAGCAACTACGATGCAATATATGAATGTTTTAAGTTATTATAATAATGTATAACTGAGGATAATGTGAATAAAAATACGTTATTGCCTACTCCAAATCTGCAAGGAAGATAACCCTACGTATAAAAAACACACATTTTGCCAGAATCATGACTGGGAATAAGAAATATTGGTGGAATTTCAAGCCTTTGGTGAAAACGTCCTCTGGTTCGATTGCCGGTGAGGACCCATATGTGCCCCCTCAGCTATCTTTCAAATACTGCTACTAATAAATGAGAGCAAAGGTATTTCGCAGAATAAACCTCACATTGCAGGATTAAACTAATGTTATCGACAATACCTTACTCGTTTCCCTTTTCGTATCAAATTTTTGACATCTTTTTAGTTGCGACACGTCATTAACTTATTTCCCAGCAAAAGTGACCGTGAGATTTCATGAGAGAGATATAATACGGGATTAAATTTTTCATTGGGTGAGAAAGAAACCTTGCTTGCTTTAGATACGCGGGAAATCCAACCGTCACGAGTAAAATCAAGGAAATTAATAAATGCAAATGCTAAGGAATTTTAACTATGTTATTTTCCTTCAAAACTCCTCTTTTGATGCTATGGACTGCTTCCTCAATATTAGTGCTGCAAGTTACTGCAGGCACTTAAAATTTGCAAGGAACTTTTGCGTGATCGGAACGTCTACCTGTGTGGCAAGATAGCTTAATTATTAAAGAAATCGAGAATTGGGACTTCAAGTCCAGTCTGAATTGTTTCACGTTTTTTTCCCTCGAAAATCAACTTTCAGTTGTCTAATTTATTCTAAAACTTTATCAACGTAAAATAAAACTAATTATAATCCGTTGGCGTCGGTTTTCAGAATACATATCTGTTCCCATATTTTTTTATTTTCTGTCGTCTAGCTGGTTATCGTAACACGATGAAAATCCTTTAATTAAAGTAAGTATGAGAACGATCGCCTATAACTCGTGAATCAATAGTTACACAGATTTTAAACTTGAAGGATTATTGAATGATATCCTAGCGCAGATAGTGATTTTCATGTAATGCCTAAGCCTAGACAAATCAAAGCGCTTCCAAAATAGACACATGTAAAGTACATTTTACTGTTCTCAGGCTTTATTCATTCTGCGAAATTAAATAAGAAATTCTCCCGTTGATACTCAATGAGCGATTTAGCTAGTAAAGTCATATTGATAAAATGAATATGAAGGTATGGAATTCGTAAAGATTTTCATGCTCATAATTGGTATTACAGCAAATGAATTTTCAAATCTTCCATACTAAATCTCGTGCTAAGACCTTCGGTAGATACAAGGCTAGAGAGACTACACTAAATATTTGTAGCTCAGGATTTGACATTGCATCTAGCAAACGAATAGGTAATTACGGCTTTACAGACGAATCGTTTTATAATTCCCCACTTTTTAAAAGCTAAATTTTTGATTACAGGTCCCGCATTCTCCCTCTCGGTCCGAATAAAGACTTCCGATTGTTCCACCTCCATATGAACGGATTTTTAACACGAGCCCCCATTGCCGCAACGCCGGGCCCAAAATGAGATTTGGTCATTCTCATCATAGAGGACAACTCAATTAATTTTAGAATTCTACCGAGAAAGAACTCGTTTTCCCTTAATTTCGCCACAAAGCCTTTATTTCCCTTCTCTCCGTTTATTCAATTTATGAAAGGAGATAGAGGGCCTTTGAGGAAATGTTTTCCGAAATAAAAACTTCGCGGAATAAGTTTTACGGTCCGCCGATCCCCGGAAAACGAGGCCCGCTGCCATAACCAGCCGCAAAATCCCTAACAATATCATCCGTCAACGTCACGTGAAAAGCCCACTTACGTTTTTCATGAGCCTCTTTCATTTCGAAATTAATGGGGGGATTAAATTGAACTTTTCCCCGTAGTGGCTACTTTTAGGCTAAAAATTTTACGCTGGTACTGAACCCCGTTAAAACCTTTTCATCCTGATCCGAACAAAATTTTGTAGTTCAGGAAGTTAAACCGTAGTGATTTGGGTTGGCGAATTTTAGATTTGACTTTTTAGTGGGAAAACAAAACAGCAGCGGTTTTAGCTGAATATAGCGGAATTGGGATTGATTTGAGTGCTAGGTCACAGAGTTATTTTATTCTGCATCGAAAGCCAAATATCGTCTGAATGTATGGTGACATAGTTAATTAAACTTGTTTGAGGGACTCCGAATTGCAAAGAGATAAAATTAATGTCATGAAATAGACTTACGTATGGAATCAGGGATAAAAATTTCCTCATAGTTACTACATCGGATGGGGATTAAACTGATAAAATTAACTGATTAAATGCGTTTATTAATTCGGAATTATTCGTTATTATTTTGAATAAACAAAGATTTGGGTGGCTAAAGATCTGATCTAAAACTTGGTTGGCTTATTGTTTCTTCAGCGAGAATGTTAATTTAGACTTCTCATGCGTTTTTAACCAACGGAAGTAACTATTTCTTAAATTATTGTTTATTTAATCAACCACATAAATTATGAATGATAACTTACAGGAATTACCCTAACAAAAGATTAGGGTGGCTAAAGTTCTGATCTAAAACTTGGTTGGCTTATTGCTTTTCCAACGAGAATGTTAATTTAGACTTCTCACGCGGATTTAACCAACGGAAATAACTCTTTTTTAAATTACTGTTTATTCGATCAACCACATAAATTATGAATGATAACTTACAGGAATAAGCTTAATTTATTCAAAGTTTAATCATAATTGTTTATAATCTGTATGAATTTTTTTGCTTAGTATGGATTTGGAGCGGACATATATCCGATGATGAGGGATACCTGTCCTCCTAGCTGAACAAAAAATAATCAAATGAAAAGGTAAACGGGTACCTTTTGGCTCTTATATGCGCGCAGATTTGGAGGAAAATTTTTCACGGGACCAAAATATTCTCTCAACATTTTTACATCGACTTTCCCAACAAAGATCTCAAACTGCGCTTCATATATATTGCTTGGAACAAAATCAAAGGGAAATGCCCATCAACTGTTAAACAGAAGAACGATTTTAATCCGGACAATTTTATTCTCGTGCCATCAGTTCCGAAATAACTTCTTCAAACTCGCAGTTCCTCCTTTTTTCGGATATAATTTCGATGCACGTTCGTGTTATTAACTAAATGCATTTCTATGAGAAAATAAATGACGAATGCGTCCTACAATAGATGCCTGCCTTTGCGGTGTTCAGTCCGGATTCTCAAACATAACCCACTGTCAACCAAAAAGCTATCTACGTAGAGCGAATGAGGCTCACTAAGGAAAATGGTAAGTGAGCTAGTTTGCCCTTTCTTTCCTGTGTCAAAATGTGTTAAAGAGAAAATGTCCACGTAAGTGCAGCACTGTGACTCTACGAATTATACTTCTCATATCTTAACATGAGAGGAGATCATGATGAATAACATTATTCAGCAGCATTCATATATGAACAATACTCAAAGAAAAATATAAATGTTTCTCCATCCGTTACAGTAATATAATTTATACCAATTTATTCATAAGATATCGTAGATGGGAGCATTATAGATGTCATTATTAAATACGTTATCATCAAAGAATCATAGTCTCTTGTGTAAAGATAAATCGTACTAATATTGACCCTCGACTGAAATTTTTCCAGCGAAAATTTTATATTCGGAGAATTAGTACAACGACAAGACATAAGAGTAATAAAACTAATGAGTTCAGGCTTAACTTTGTGGTAGTTTGAAACACAGAGATTCATAATCACAACCTCTTCTAAAACCACGAAATAACATACATGCGACCTAGGTTTCACAGCGAAGTTGCATCATCAGGCAAAGGACAAACAAAATAGACAAATATTATGAAAAATAAAAACTTCGTAAACTTCCACACTATTTGGTTTTATTTTCGACCGGTTTCGGCGCAAAGGCCATCTTCAGGTAAAGGGTAAGGGAGGTTGCAGCATATATAGTTAAGAGAACTTTGAGGGGAGGGTAAGGAGAGGGGAAGGGTTTTGAAACTTGTATTCATTCCTAAGGTTTTCCTCAGAAGTGATTTCTATTATTTCAAGGGGAGAAGGGGAGAAAGCTGGACGCCCTTGAAATAATAGAAATCACTTCTGAGGAAAACCTTACGAATGAATACAAGTTTCAAAACCCTTCCCCTCTCCTTACCCTCCCCTCAAAGTTCTCTTAACTATATATGCTGCTACCTCCCTTACCCTTTACCTGAAGATGGCCTTTGCGCCGAAATCGGTCGAAAATAAAACCAAATAGTGTGGAAGTTTACGAAGTTTTTATTTTTCATAATCTTT
>KZ308258.1:287058-332689 GCA_000376725.2 Ladona fulva
ATATATACAAAAAATACTAATTTTAACTAAATACTTTTTGTATATAAGCTATCTATTTTGTTTGTCCTTTGCCTGATGATGCAGCTTCGCTGTGAAACCTAGGTCGCATGTATGTTATTATGTGGTTTTAGTAAATGTTGTGACTATGAATCTCTACATAAGAGTAATCTTTTTATTCATTCCTCTGCACCATTCTGTAGTGTCAAACCAATAAAATCATAAACGTCATCATAAACGAAAAGTATTACAAATAGATACGTTTTAGTTAAGAATGCTGTTATTGATTTAACCCAAGTTCTGAGCTGTTTTTGCCATTCACCATACTTAACAATTGATTTGATAGTTATAAAAACACTCGTCGATTAACTGTTTAAACAATTGCAACGTAATATACAATCATGCCGTATAGAGGCGAGTTCTAATCTCACTAGTTGTTCCAACGAAACTTTGCCAAAAATCACGTCATATTTCATATTTATAAATCATTTAAAAATTGAGTGTGACATTTTTATGAAATCCATTGGGATAATTACGCCTAAAAATGGATAATAAGTTTTATGCGATTACTTCAAACGATTCTTGCTCTGAGTATTAATGCCTTTAGATTCTTCTTTCTTTCTTTAAAAGTTTTCGACGTAAAACTTGCTATGGATTCATCAGTCTTTATTGAGTCGGTGTTATTACCCCATCAAATTGGGCAAAAAACCCATTCCTAGGCAATACATTCGAACACGAGGATATAAATTTGTCGACAACAGACGAACGTTTAAGAAGAAAAAGATTGGAACACGGGTCTTTATGAATTAGAGGTTTAAAAACACTCCGTAAAAACCTCTTCCGGAACTCGCACTCAGAGACAAACGGGAAACTCCGGAATACCGATTTCTCGGAAGGCCCAATGATCATTTCGAAGACAAAGCCTCCATCCTCAGGGGATCTCCACAAAGGAATGTTTTAAACATCTAATAGACGAACTTGGTGAATTGATCGGCAATAATTTTTCGATCCATATCGGAAGGAAGGAAGGATAATCTGTAAATTTCACAACTGAAAATGTATCAAAATCAAGGTTTCAATTACATTCATGAACCTAGGTGACGATTGAGTTTTGAAATTTCAGAAAGTGATCAATATTACTTCAAAAGTAGATATTGCTATCAATTAACGCCTAAAACATGAATACAAAATTTCAGAAAGTGATCAATATTACTTCAAAAGTAGATATTGCTATCAATTACCTCCTGAAACGCGATTACCTTAAGCGATTCTTGCTCGGAAGATTAATGCCTGAAACCATTCAGATTCCTCTTTCTTTCTTAGAAAGACTTCGACGAAAAATCTGCAATAAAATTAATCAGTCTTTACTGAATCAGCGTAAATGAATTACCACACCAAATTAGGCAAAAACTGCATCCCTAGGAAATACAGTCGAATTCAAATTAGTTTTAAAGATATCAACTGGGCAAAGAAACGAGCGCTTCCCGTTACAGCTTCATTTATATCGGAAACAAAACGGACGCGGCTGAAATGAGCGGACAGTATACGCCCTATAGATGGGTAAACGGAAACGGAGTCCATTTTATGACGAAAACAGGATCGGGGGAAAAAGGAAGAATGATTGAACCCCTGCAGTTTTTTCAGCGGTATCATCGACACCAAAATGCTTTTAAGCGACTCTGCGGTGGCCTCGTAATCAAACTTCTCTCGATTAAACATCAAAGAACACAGCTTGTTCCTGAGCCCAGCAATTCGTCACCAAGTTGGGTTACTATATGAGAGACGAAACCGCGTGGGAAAATGTATTCATGTTCCCACAATATGTATTTATATTCAGTGTTTCGCTCCCACAATGTGAATTATAACTCAAAATGGTCATTCTCTTACAAATATGTTCCTGCTATGGTGGGGAGCATTTCAGAAAAACATGCTGAAGTGATTTCGGCGCTGATACAGAATGACAACCACTATTAGTTACCGTGAATAGCGAGATTTTGTAGCTACAGTAAGATCCTCGAACGCTCTATGTTCGTTCAAACGCGTTCTGAGTAATACAAACATCTGATGTAGCATCAAAAGTTATCTCTGTTGATAATCTTTTCGTCCTGAAAATTTTTTCTCGGACTGAAGATACCACATGCAGTGGCGTCTCGATTATCCTAGTGAATGTGGACCGGGGCCTCCGATAATCGGTATGTATTAAATACGGAACGGTCGTCTTGAGAAGGTAAATTATGATTTAGACACGCTACCTTCATTCCTTGCTGAATTACGACGTGTGTTTACAATTAAAAAAAGAACTTGATGTAAAGACCATTTTAAATAAAATATTTCTCTTTTTCTTGGATAAAGGAAAGGAAGGTAACTTAGTAGGTTGTAAAACCTACGAAAATCCCAAAGGAATAACAAGTGTGAAAAATAGCGACACGACTGGGACTCGAACCCAGGTCTCCCACTTTCCGGGCAGGTATTCTAACCACTGAACTACCGTGCCGCGTCTCTCTCACACTGTTAAGGGTTGCCTCGGTGAGGACCTCTGACGGCAGGTTGTGCCACTATGTGGAGACTGCCAGTCTTGCTCACAAAGCATTCCCTTAACAGTGTGAGAGAGACGCGGCACGGTAGTTCAGTGGTTAGAATACCTGCCCGGAAAGTGGGAGACCTGGGTTCGAGTCCCAGTCGTGTCGCTATTTTTCACACTTGTTATTCCTTTGGGTCTCTTTTTCTTCATAAACTATGCAAAAATTGTCAATATTCAGTTCTCGCTTCTTTTATTCCGATTATCTCCAGAGTATGCCGGAGTTTGCATGCCGATCGTGAACTGAAAAGGTTCAGTAACGGCATTAATAAATTAAATAGTTTTCTGGTATATACATGAGTAAGTAAGAAAGACAAAGCACACAAAATGTAACTCAGATAAAGCGGAACTTAAGTGAATCGGGACTCGGATAATCGAGATTCTAATGTACTCTAAATAGGAAACAATTTTATTTTGAACGGATTTTATTGCATTTTAACCATTCTGACGTACAGAGATAGACGCCACAATAATAAATAATACGAAAATATTTGGCAAAACCTGTATTGGTAGATCTACCCGTAAATGCGAATGAATCCTGCAAAATTCTTGGAACTGTAGAATCGATTTTACATTAACAAAAACGGAAGTGGATGAAGGATGACCATAAACTATCAATGTGTCAATAAAGTAGGAAAGGTACATCATTTCATAAAATAAGCTTATTGTCAAGTAAGCAGGCATTATATATTGAGATCATAAAACGTTCCTATTCGTCAATATTATATTCGATCTACTTATGCGTTAATATAAGTCGTTTATACAAGTAACATATTATATTTTAGAATGCAACAATGACCTCAAGCAACGAATGCCGAATTCTCGAATTCTGTCTTTTTGCCACGAAGAGTTGACCGATCTATTACGTTACTGATCTAAAGCGTTACTGATTTCAATTATGTTGATAGTTTCAAGTGATACGTAACAAATGGGGAAATAACTCTCTCTACGAAGTCAACAGCTTTCTATCGATAATCTGATATCCTACGGGTCATTTGAAGTATATATACTCCGTAACGAAACCAATTTCATCAATTTAAGTTGGAAAGTTTACATGTTAAGTTGCTTTGTTGTTACGTGCTTCTTTAATGACGTTGATCGTTAAGGGGTACGTGTTCTGTGTACTGGGTGGTGTAAGGCGGAAATGGATAAGGGTAACTTTCATTTTCCTTTCGTTTTCGGAGTAAGAGAGATTATTTTTTTTAATTTTGTAACCCAACGAAGCGCATATGGTTTACATTACTGTATTTATTCAGATAATTCAATTATTATCCACTTACCGAACTACTTCTCGAGTTACTCATAAGGCTCCCCGATATTAACTAAATTAAGCGGTATTAATACATGCATCATCATTAAACGCTGATCTCAAATTGTGCGTTTTTCCAACGAATGTTTATTAAACAAAAGAGAATGTTTATTTAATGTTTTGGTATTTAAAACACTTTGCTGCTGCAATTTATTTACCCACTCTACATCTGCTTCATCAGAAATAAATTATTCTATTCCACTCGAGAATATTTTAACTCAATGAGATTGCAAATGGTAAATGGTGATAAATATGTTCTAAAATTGAATTCAATGCTTAACATTGAAATTTTTTCCCATTATAATTAATAATTTTGGAATTGTTCACATATCTTCCGTGTCCAAATGCATTATATTAATCTCATAAATGTCATACGAACTTTTCGAGGGCTGTGGAAACTGACGAATTGCATAATTTAAACTGATTACATTTAATAGTATTATATTTAATAAAACTATCTTTGCGGTGATTTTAACCACGTGCTTTTACTCTCTTTTATTTCAAAACCGCTTTCATGCTAATGAGCTTATTAAATCGCTTTTCTCAAAATTTTGCTCATAAATTTAGCAAGTTCATTTAAAATTACACACTCTCTGTCTTCTAATTACTCCTATTCCATGAAAAGAGAGTCTTGCTTATGCTTACTGTCAGGGTAGGGCGAATACTGGTTCATCTATGAAAATAACAGCGTGGGTTTAGAAATGCGTATTTGAATTATGATACAAGAGCTATCTACACTCCATGTTGTATCATAAGAAACATAACACGAGTTTAATAAATAAATACTTTTTACTTAAGGAGTTCTTGGAAGATGTTTATATGATTATATAATTTAATCTAATGCTTTTATCTTAGCGTGCGTATATGATGATTGATATGCTGTGTATATTTCTACATCTACATATACATAAATACCCTGCAATCCGCATTTCGGCGTGTGGCTGGGTGTGTAAACAATATGACTTCGAGTTTCCTCTTAGCTTAACGTCATCGCGAATCGTTCGTGGAAAGAACGAGTCCCTAGAACGACTTGTAGTCGCATCTAATTCTCTTATTTTACGCAAATTGTCAGATCGGCCCAAGTAGAGGGAGGCCGCATAATACTGTGGTAATTCGTCTCGGCGGTGACAAACACTCTTGGACTCCTCAGGGCTAACCGTTGACCTTTTGGTATACCGAAGAACAAGATTACAAAATATGTACGGACGCACCGAGAAATAGAGAGAGTGTTTGGCTCCGCCATGTATAAAAGGATGTTCCAAAGAGAGTCCAGCAGTTGCCGCCTTTGGTTCTGATATATCACCCTAGAAATATTAGTACAAACAACCCCCATCCATCTTCCAGCGCTACCCTACTTATTTCCCGTCCCACAACCCCACCGCTCTCTTCTAATACCTCAAGCGTCTATCCCCATAAACTTTCGCGCGGGACCTGTTCCCGAAATTCGATTCCGATTCAAACTGTGGTCATGAATCCTCACGCGGGGATCCACCTCTTTCCTCGTCTGGGAGAAGTTCATTCTCCACTCCGCGATTCACGATAAGCCAAGTGACGAGAGGTAGGTGGAAACATTGAGGAAGGGATTTCGGGCGCAGTACCATATTCTTAGACGGATGACTGAGGTAACGCTTAGGGAATGGATAAACGTTTTCCTAGGATATGCCCGAGGGACGAGTTGGTCCTAGGGTTTAGGAGATGGTGGAGAGCGTTATTAGACTACCCTCCGCTTTCATCCGATTCCGTCTCCATGGCTATTGGACCGATTAGGGGGAGAAGGAATGGTCGTTCCATATCTGTGCGGGGAGATTACACAGAACAAGTTTCCCCGACTGATTTACTACGTCTTAATCTTTAGGGGATTTTGGTTGGGCTGAACAGCGGGGGTGTTATCGCGGTTGGGGTAAGGTGGGGAGATTAGGACGGATTTCTTCCGATTACTTCTTTTCGTGCATCGTGTGCGATACCTTACAAGAGGTTGCTGAGAATTATATCGTGCATATCTCTGGACTGGGAATTTGGGATCCCCGTCAATCGCAGACGCTCACTCATTTGGGCGACTAATCTTGACTGGGAAACCTTGCCTGTGTACAATTTTATATAGTTTCTAAGCCAATATTCTTCTCTTAAAAAGTGATAAATGGCATTCCATTGAAATATAATATATATTTCATAGATTAATGTTATTATGTAATTGGCGAGCCTTTATCTGGCTATGTGGAACTATGTTTATATACATATGATATCGTATTTCTGAATTTCTTACGTCTTTTTACCATGTTACCGAAAAAAATAAGTAATTTAATCAGTTTAACTATACCTAACNACTTCGTCCTGGCCAGGCATAGTTCACCATCTTTCGGGTCCCAACGTGTGCGCTCTGGGTGCGCCTTCCCTCAAAAAGAGGAATCAGACGCCCCGGGAGTGCGGGAGGCGCTGTGAGGCGCCTCCGTCCTCCCTCGGTCCCGCGAGGGTGACCTTCACTTTCATTGCGCCTATGGGTTTAGCGGAGCGTGTCCGACCCAACGACTCGCGCGCATGTTAGACTCCTTGGTCCGTGTTTCAAGACGGGTCGGGTAGGCCATCCAAGCTGAAGCGTCGCAGACCGGAGGAACGACGCCGTCCGAGCTGATTATATTTTATGCAACTTTTCCGATTCGTGTTATCCATGTAAAATATAGCTGTAAAATTTTTGTTAGCCCCTCAGATTTGATATACACAGGCTTTGCAGGTTTTTAACATCTCCCTTATTTTCCTTATTTTCATTTCTTAGAAACGGTTGTGTAACGTTTCATAAGAGAAATTAATGAGAAAGTTTTCTTGCCAACAATTTACTTTGCACTATTTCAAACCATCTCCAAATTTTAGATTTTCTTCGAAAGGTTGGATATAAGAAGAAGAAGTAATTAACTATCATTTATTCCTAAATTCATTTCCATTCATAGATTTATCACCTAAGTACCGAGCCTATATTATTAGTAAAATGTCTTACTTGGCTTTGACATTAAAGTGTAGCTTAACTTTGATTTTCAAGGGGAACGAGAGCAGCAATGGGTAGGTAGACCTATATGTATGGAAAAGTCAGTTTTGACATCAGTCATCTTTGATTTGTTCCTCATATTAAGAAGAAACTATCTATTACATCACGTTATAGGAGCACACAATGCCTGTTAGATAAAATTAATATAGTCAAGCGTGATTAGGTGGAATTTCACACACATTTACGAACTAACTTCGATAGCAGACTTTTAAACTGTCTGTTACGTTTATGTAACACATTAAAAGTTTATACGCACATATCGATCTTAAAAACATTTACAAAAAAACACGAGAAAATAAATTTTTCGGCAACTGACGAATTGGGTGAATTATTCGGCGATAATTCTTTTCGTTTCATATCGGAAGGAAGAAAGAATGATCTAAATAATTCACAACTGAACATTTATTATAATCAAGGTTTAAATAATATTTGTGAACCTAGGTGACGATTAAGTTTTAAAATTTCATAAAATGGTTAATATTCTTCGAAATGTAGATATTGTTCAATTAACGCCTGAAACAGAATCATAAATAATTTTAACCCTCTCAATCAAAACTATTACATGAATTGCTTAACATTTTAACAAGTCCCATTTGGGAAGTGTAGCAGTATACTCAAGTATAACGGAAGAAATTAGTAAAAAGTTTTTTTTACAGTTAAATACTTAAATTACGATAGAGAAAGAAAATGTATCATTTCACATGAAAATTGGGATATTTGTAGAAACTCTTCCACAATTTTAGGATAAGCTAATATAGTATCTTAAAATCACCCCATTTAAAATACTCAATTCGGCGCCATTTGTGATAATTCCCACCGCAAAACGCGAAGAAATGTTTGTCCTCACGGTAACACAGAGACTGTCTTACAAGGGAAACTCGCTTACATAAAACCGCAATAACATTTGTGCAGAATCCAAATCCGCTAGGATACGCCGGAGATCCCGACCCCAGTACAGAGATAAACTCCACTTAGTTGCAACATTCCATTGGAATAAATTAAAACGAAGCCAAGAAAGCAGCTCTAAGCTTGTTAAACACAGGGTTCTCGCTTTATCTCGCACGGAGGTTTCTTCTCTTAGCATCCTTACAGATAGAGGAAAAATACCTCTTGTTAAGGACAGGAATCTAGCCAATCTTCCTATCGCAGCGTACTTTATTTATTCTCTTTTAGCAATTTCTGGTAATTATTTCTACGTAATTTTCTAATTAACAGCGAATTTTCAGAAGTTTCTCGCAACAATCCTTATGAATTATTTATATGAATTTTCAATACTGATGATCAAATAAGTACTCGGCAATTCTTTCATGAAATAGAGTTTAAACTGTTCATTGATTCTCGAGGAGAATACACTCCTATACATGCTGACGACAACCAGATATCTCTCAAGTTAGCATGCTTTCTTATATTGAGGGGGAAAAGAAATCCATTTTCTTGCTCATTCTCAACATCTCATACTATATTAATGCTGTATGGGTAATGAGCAACTAACAGATTTAACGGATGATAACAATGGAAATACAACTGCTTTCTATTTTATTACAAAATGAACATATCAACACGAAATAAAATATAAAACATTAGTCTTATTTATTAACTATATATCAAATTTTGATGAATCATTGAAACGTATTGTGAAAGAAATAAAAGTACTGAAGTATATGAAGGAATCTTACGACCACCCTCTTTTAATCAACTAATCTCAAACAGAATGACAAAAGAGTAGATGCAGTTGATTATATACGATTATGTATTTCTTCTTGAACACGTATTAACACAGCTGAATTATGATTGATCTGAAACAGCAAATCCAGCAAGTAGACTTTTCCTAGTGGAAGATATCAAAACTATCGAGTTACACCCGAGTTTCAATTTCTGTTTCCGTTAACATTCGATGTCATAGATCGGAGCTTTAGACCGCATAATTTATGTAATCCGTCTTTATCTTTCAGCCGTGCAAGAGAAAGGCTTACTTCTTGAAAAAATAGCTCCCGAAATTGATCTATTGATTTCAATTTTACTCCCCTTAAATTTTCCGTTAACACATTCCCAAAATCATCCGATGGTTATGGAAGTCAGGCCTACACCATCAACCACGCACCGGAGGCATTTACAATCCACCGTTTTCCTTCCTAGTGACCCTAGGGTAGATATGATGTAGCGCATATAAACTTCATGTACGGGAGCTCTAACTTTGAAGTCCAACATCGATGGGGAGGAGCATTGGTCTTATCTACATTCTATGGATGACGCTAATAGTTTGTACCGTCTTCAAAGATTTAGGAGCCATCTCGTCCTTGGTCTAGTCAAATTACGCTTCAAGTTCCGTTGCACTCCATAATTCGTTTGGACAATCCGAACTCGGCTTATTTGCGAATAATCCAATCATTTCGGTATTCTTTGATCAAAGTTGCGGATATTTAGGAACACTCAGAAATCTTGATTTCGAGTATTACATTCCGTGTATCCGTTAATGTATCTCACAGTAGTTACCAATGACCGTAAATGAATTTTATCTTGATTTATCGATATTTCTAGTATCCCTTTACACATCTTTAATAGCCTACGGAAAGGCTTTTTATTAGTATTATTCTCATATATGGGTCTCTGGCAAAATACAGCGGGAATATATACAAAAACCATCCGCAACCGTATTGTATTCAGGTACCTAATGACCCATAAACATTTGAATCACTCACGCATTCCCCTTTCGGCATAAATCATTTCCTTCTCTGTACTCCTCTTTTTTACGTAATATATGTTCGTATCATTCCCTTTCATGAGGAAGCCATCCAAACATCGTGTCTATTTTATGTATTCCTAATATTAAGGAATCGCCTCTATAAACGACGTCGTCAGACCTCGGTGGCCAAATGTCGTGTGCTGACTTGGGATAGAGAGTAGATTTCTGACAATTAGGTCCCGAGCTCTATTTTGGGATTTTCTGGGCCGGCGCATGGGTATTTGTGTTCATTGCTTTTACGTATAAGCTTTCTAATTATTTAACCGGGTATCATTTAGAGCTCATTTTTCCATTAAATTAATAATAAAAACAAGATTCCCAAGAAGAAACGGACATGAAAAAAGTCCAACAGGATCGGGAAGTGAACCTGGATCTTCCACTTTCCGGGTAAATGCTCTAGCCAATTGAGCTATCGTGACAGAACATCATAGTTCTGCCCGTTTCTCTTTGAGAAACATTCCAAGGCGGACAACTTAATGAGCAAAATGCCTATCACCATTTTTCTTAATAACAACAACAGAAGCAACAACGTTCATGATGATGATGGTGGTGATGATGATAATGATGATGACAATGAGGATGACGATGATAAGATAATTTATTGCAAAGATAAGATAGATAGATAATGTAAATGCTACATAAATAAATATTCTTCCTTGGTTGGCTTACAATTTACGAAATGATAGATAACTTCATGAAAGCTTTACCTAATTACATCATGCATTCATAATACATACATAAGCATATAAAGCATTCGTGGAACCATGGTTCTATTAAAATTAATATGTAGAGGCTGTTGGTGGAACGCCATGATAATACTAAGGAAAAGAAAAACTTTGTATGTTCCACAACTTTGTTTTAATTTCGACCGGTTTCGACCAATGATGACCAGCCTTGGTCGAAACCGGTCGAAATTAAAACAAAGTTGTGGAACATACAAAGTTTTTCTTTTCCTTAGTGTTGTCATGGTTGTATTTTTTTAACATTGGTTACAAATCAAAATGGAGAAAATAATAATAATGAAAATAACAAAAGTAGCAGTCAAGATGATGAGTAAGAGAAGAAACCAAATTCCAACGCAATCCACCACACAAACGTGTTTATATGTAATACGAAATTGGGACTAGGAAGTCCCAATTTTCCATTGAACCCTTTTCAGAGAGTGATAAAAAAATACTAATAGAAAAAAATGATAGGTTTCTACATAAATAGAATCTATAGGCTTTTCACAGATTATAGAAATATTTACAGAATTTAACAAGTACGGTGGTAATAAACAATCAAAATTACAAACAACTATGATTAGGGTCAAATGATCAAGATCAAGTAAACTTTTTGATAACACTAATCAGACAGACCCTTAGCATCGGTTTTCCATGAATTTTCTCAGATATGCTGCGCAATCACTCCGAAGCTTTGACAGCATTACACGAAAGTGCTTAGTGTGACTATCTCTGCCCGCTAATGGACTTTAGTTGAAGAGCTAAGCTTTAAGGGAGCGCTTCGCAGGCCGCGATGATTCCTATATGCTTCCGCCGGTTGACCTCCACCTATTCAAGCAGCTGGATAGTCCTCCGCTCCTACATTCTAACACGATACTCATTAGGGCTCCTTTGGGATTATTTTCCTTTCATTGGATCATTCCAGCCATCATGTATCCCCTCCTCATTACGAGCCAGACATTCCCAGCAGTCCGTTGTGTTATTTTCAGGTGCTAGACCAAAGCTGTAGTCCGCCACGACTGACGCAATCACGAACTCTGATTGAAATTTACCCGCACGAACCTTCTCCGTTGATTTAATTAGGAATAGGTGACGACGAACGTTAAATTCCGCTCAAAATCTCGTCTATAGTAGATTTAGAAAATAACGTAATAGATTAGGAGTGCAGCGTATAAGCAACAGAGTTTGATACACGTTCCAAAGGTTACAAAGAACAACCGAGGCGGAAAAGGCTTTCATTTTCGGGATGGCGAAGCGTGCATGAGAAGCTTGATATGTTCATATAATATATCTACGCCCTCATCAACAAATTATTTGCAACGCAATTAAACTTCCTGATGATAAATTATGCATATTTCATCTGAATTTATGAGATATCAATGCTTAAGTTTACAGAAATGAATCAGCTACATTATTTGCCTTTGAAATAATATCACAAATGATAAATACGTATCACAGCCTGATTTTTAAAGCAATGAAAAATAACAAATGAATTCCGAATTTTTTCTCGCGCGCGATCTCAACATAAGCATTAGTCAGATTATTAATTCCCATAGACGTAGCCAAGGGGGGGTTTTGGGGAGTCAAACCCCCCATGAGATCAGAGCCTACAATAAACGAAAGAATTCGAGAGGATGATCTCTGGGTGGTACTAATACACTTTTAACCTACGTAATGAATAAAGTTGCATTTGTACGCTTATGGAACAGTATTCAGAAATATCACTGCTTGAGGTATCCCAAATTAGTGACGTGAGGTCTCACAGACCGCTCATCAAATGTAATTACTCGTATTATCACCAAAATCCGTTCATAAATTATCACTAAATTGCCAAGTTTTTTCTGGTCAAGAAAGGTAACGTGTAAGTTGAAAGTGTACTAGGTGCTAAGAGTTTTTAAGGTAGATATGGTATAAATTTCTTTAGTAAGACGGGTCACACCAAACCTCGTGTGCGTCCGAGACGTATATACTTTATAATCGATTATTTTTGTTCAAAAAGTATGAAAATAACAATATTTATTACTATTCCATTAACTAAGATGGACTAAGTAACGATAATCTGCAAGTGGGCAGCGAAATTAAAATTTTTAAGCAATATACCTATAACAGTGTACCGTAATGGGTACCCGTATGGGTGCATTCACAAGGGTTAAGTTGTGAGCACATTGTCAAGTGGCAAATAATTAACGCATAAAACATTTATATTCAATTGAATTAGCTGTCACTCTGTGGAACTCCATAAAGGTGAGGAGGAAGGAACTGTAAAGAATTCTCTATCCTATACATATCCTGTGACGAATTCTATATCCTTTCCTCCTCACCATAAAAACTTTTAATAATCGCTTTAATTCTTTAAAGTAAGTATTATATATTTCGTAGATTATATCGGTTTAATCGTATCGGTCCTCCTAACCATACTGCAAAGGCGTATCACGGTGGTGGTTTTGGAGGTTCAAACCCCCCAATGAGAACAGAGCCAACATTAAACGAAGGCATGCGAGACGATGGCCTCTCACAGTTATGCCCTACGAACACCGCTGGAGATTTGCAGGGTGTACATGTTAAAATAAATCAGTATATACTTTCATTATTTATTTAAATCAGCATACGTACATCAGTCTATCAGTAAACATTTTATTTTATTTTTCTTTTTGATAGGAAGTATGTGTGTCCCTGTATCGTAGGCAATACAGTATTTATTCCATGGCTCTCAACCTACAACTGGCTACACCTCTGCATCGTGCCATACGCAATTGTCCCTATCCCAAGGTTTAAATACGCCTCTGGTCGAAGTTCACGAGGAAACACTCGATAGAAATAAAATTTAATCTCCGCCATACTCATTCAATCCTGACGTCTTCTTACGTCATGAATATTAATCCCATCCCAAAACCCCAAATCCCTCCACGAATTGAATTACTCGAGAGAACATTATTTCACGAAAGCGACTCTTCGCTATTCATGACTTCTAACGCACGAAGGATCCGATATATTTCTGGATCGGCGCCCGGTCCCAATTTCGGAGACGGCCCAAGCATGAAATACGCTTCTCGAAGATCACTTTCGCGTAAACCTCACCCATGCGGACGATCGCAGTGGCTCCATCGCGTAAGCCGCCGAATATTTTCGAATTACAATCCCATTAACTTTCCCCAAGTCGATCCAAAAGTCGCCTCTCGATATTGGAACGCATTTCTCACCGGCAAAAGTATATCGCTCCCCGCATACGGACTCCTTACACAAATTCCCGCGGCCATCATCTCCTCGGAATCTTATAATATCCCCCGGCAATCTCATCTTCTTAGGACGAGTAATCCTATTCTCACAGCATCTCTCTCTACCATTGGCCTCGACTTCATCTACCCTTTGATGCCGATTAACTTCTCCTTTTCCAGCCCCTTTCGGATTACGCGCCCGAAATCTCCCATTTTGCCTCGCTCGCTGTGCCATCTTGCCTTTCCCTTAACTCTCCCCTCCCGCTCCGCTCCCCTCTGATTAACTTAATACGCCTTTCACTTCCACGTGTTCTCGGCTAAATCATACCTGGTTCCCCGGGTCTTTCGAAACCTTTTCTATTTCGGAGTCATCAAGCTTGAGGGATCCGCTCACAGTTTCAAGAGAAGGGCGCTATAAACTCGCACCTCACAAATCGCTTTATTGGTTAATAATGAGGCAATTAAAGTCTTTTATCACCGCCCTGAGGCGTGAACTCTTGTTTGCGCTCCTATGGTTGACATTCGCGCGATCGTTACGGGCCCGTCTTCGACGCTAGTCTTGTTTTCCGCCCTTGGGGGTTACCACGTTAGTGTTGTATTCGGATTTTCGGCTTCAAACTCGGCATTCTGATTCAAAATGACTTCGATACGCTATCCGAGCAACCACGTAAGCAATTCCTCCCGAAATTACACGGAAGCGCACATTCGAATGTCTTCGGATAGGGGGCGAATTTTAATCCGAATAATGTTTCGAATATACGCAATAATTCCCCAGGTTATGTCACCGAGCCCCTTCTGCTGAGGTTGGTTGACGTACATTTTCGGCCTATCGACAACGCAACGTACTTGTTTAATTTCACCTCCTACAAGGATATTCGAAAACTCGACAAGATCCCAGATTTCGCAATTAAAATAACATTCATGTTTCTTGAAAGTAAATCAAGTTTAAAATTAAGAAGAGAATGAGAATAGTTGTACTTTTTCCACAATATATTTATTATTTAAGACAAACAATAAAAACTCACTACTAGTTTCGGCGAATGATCGCCATTATCACCTGATTGTGGAAAAAGTACAACTATTCTCATTCTCTTCATGATATATTTCCACAAAGTATCGCCATCAACTGTGAAGTTTAAAATTAAGGTTGCATTTAAATGAAAAATGTTATTAAATAGTACCCAAAAACCCAAGCGCGTTCGCCTTTACTAATTTTAAAAGCGGTAATTGGCTCGACTACTGCTAGGGATTAAGCAATTCACCCTACTGCGTAAAATAATTGGAAGGATATGTAATTTATTTTTAAGAGACCCGCAGTCTGGGGATTCAAGCATGGTAGTCGATGCGCTGACCAAGTTACCACTGTAAATTCAGCTTGTCTAGGACCTAGCCCACGTAGCCTATTGCGCCATGCAAAAATTTCCCATACAGAATTAGTTAGAACACAGACAATTTAAGAACAACTCTGTGTATCTAATTTTAAGCCAGTAGCTCTTATTGTTTCAATGAAGCTAAAGTTAGAACTTCATCAGCGTTATTCGCTGAATCTCGTCATGCGAAAACCTGAATTCGAGATTTAAATTCACCTCAAGATAAAGAGGCCGGTCGCCCCAGAAGACGTTTTAGAAACCCACATTGAAATCTATAAGGAAAAACAACACGGCTGTGCTAAGACATTAGAGTATGAGAATAGCTCCAAAAAGCCGTAGTTTGGAAGCAAACCAACCGTTAAGAAACAGCGGGATATAGTGTTCTCCGAAGTCCTGCTTTTCGATTATTTTCTTAATGCATATTTCGGAAACTACGTCACCATCTTCAGGAGAGAAGAAAACTCATCTCTCCTGAAGATGACAACGGTTAGTTTACGCTTAGCTGTGAAATGTCCTAAACTTTAGTTTGCTATCAAACTTTTGGAAGCTTTCGAGAAACTATAATAGAAACCCATATTAGATCCTTTCAAAACAGTGAATGTTGCTCGCACGCGAAAATATCTTTCTACGTAGGTATAAATAGATTTGGAAGTTTTCTACTCGGACGATGTCACCACTTTCACCGAATCAATGATATGGCAAGTTTTCTCCATTCAACCTTTATTATCCCCGCTGTGGACTTTTTCAACAACGCAGAACTCAGAGTATTGTTATTGCTGAGGATTCGAAGGAAGCACATCTGATTTTAGGAGTAATCATAAGTTTTATTTTTACTATGCTGCTAACGAACAGCAAAATTTCTCAATGGCTTTTATACCTATTTTCAAGCTGTTCAAAATATTACAATTAATTAACTATTTTCTTTCATTTTTGACACCATTTTCCATTTAACTTGGATCCGAATACTTCCAGAATTATTCCATTTTAAATATATAAATTATATACAATACCACAACCTCAGTTTAAAAAAAAAATATTACCTTACTACTAGAAGAGCTCGTAGAGATTCAGCGAAAAATAAATATGAAATACATAAGAATTACATACGAAATATTCATTGTTGAGAGATTTTCAATTGAGAAATGCATGCACCAGCGCCGCCTGTCAGTTAGTGCAGAACCTGTACATGAGATCAATTACCATTTATTGGCGCACATCTGAATCGTACGTACCAACTCCCAGCATTTGAATCATTCGTATTTACGCGTCGCACTTTACTTAATTGATAATCAAATTCTCAATTGATTTTAACCGAATAGAAATTTGGATAATCAACGAATATCTACTTTGACAAATCCCGATAGCCACGTGGGCAACGGGTTCGCCTTCCGTGAAAGCGGTCCCTGGTTCGATTATCTATGAGGACCAGTGAGCTAAATGACTTCAGGTGTTGAAACACCTTGATCAACGCCTTTAGTACTTACTTTGAATATTTAAAAATAAATGTTTAACTAATACACTCTTTTCAAAGAAAGGGTCTTCACATAATATAAGTATTTAAAAATTTACCGTACATTATAATATAGTTAAGGAGTACGTGTCACAAAGATGTCCGCCGATATATTTCGCAGATATAAAAATAACATTTA
Source organism: Ladona fulva (assembly GCA_000376725.2). Classification (NCBI taxonomy): domain Eukaryota; kingdom Metazoa; phylum Arthropoda; class Insecta; order Odonata; family Libellulidae; genus Ladona; species Ladona fulva. Next base: position 303,679 of record KZ308258.1, read on the forward strand.
CCGTATAAATCACAAGCTTATTTAATTTTCCATTGACTATTTGCTTTGTTTATGCGATGCTACTCATCGATGTCCGATTCGGAAGCTGGTTTCTATATTTATTCCCGTAACGGAACTGTGCTGAAATCTAGTAACTAAATCTATTATCGTACTTCATCCAATCTTATCATCACTTATGAATTTGTAATTGGTTGAAGTTCAAATCCAAATCATCTCGTTTATTTCACAATAATAAAACATAAATGTTTTAATGCAACGCAGCATCAGCAGCATAATTATATCGATCAATTTTCTATACCATCAGTGCATCATATATATAAAAAGAAAATGTCTGTCCGTCCGTCCTCCTATTTATCTCAGAAACTGCTTGCCTTCGAAATCTGAAACAAACTGCATTATCATTCTACGATGCTGAAACCCGCAGGAAAACTATTCTCATTTTTGTAAAGGCTCGGATTTGAACCCAGAAGCCCATAATACGTTTCCATAAGAGATGAACGTTAATTACGTTTTCATGACTTGCAGAGGTTGTTTCTTTTACAAAATTGAATTGGAAACAATGATCTTACTAAATCCAGAAAAGTGTCAAAAGAAAGGGAAATGATCGTAGAAACTTATTTTAGTCGTGAAATATTGATATAGATTCGAACTTTCGAGGATTTGATAAAACACACGGAAATTTTGTAAACTTTTTGGGAAATAAACAACCCATCCCTTTGACGACTAAGTCCATTGTTTAATGTCGATTTCATTAATTATCCCATATAAGTGCACGCTGATAATCAGTTATTATGATTTTTATAAGAGATTTACGTAAAGTAGGCTTCAAAACTGCAGAATAAATATTATAAATGATGATAAAAAATTATTATTATGAGTTATTATGATCTTACGATGGAATTTTTTTGTTCCTAGGAGGAACAGACATATACGATAATAGATATATTTTAAACGAAATTAAGTTCCGTCATGCTTGACGGGGACGTTTACTAGTTGAATAAAATGTATATTTAATACCGTTTATCATTGGACAATCATTGTCCAAAATTGATGAAAATTCAGCAATAATGAAACCAGAAACAGTTTAACACCCATAATTATTTATTTTCCCGACGTTTCGGCATGACGATCGTCCTCTTCTAATATTCCGGAAAAAAATACCTTTTCATAAAAATCTTAATATTACCGGAAGAGTTAACCGAGCATTACTCTTCCGCTGAAAGCGGCCGGCAAGAATAAAAATTGTGAAAATCGCCAAAATTTTGATTTAACCCCGAATTTAGTTTATTCTTGTTTCAAAATTGCTTTTCCCACTATTACCATCGTTGACTTCACTGCCCTTCGCAGTGCTTTAATAGCAGTACATACAAGAGAAATAAAATCTTAGCAGCAAAGTTTCGCTCTCCGAAGGAAAGTCCTGTAAACTACTCTACGTGTTTGGAAATTCAACGCGTATCGCCGAAGAGAAATTAAGCGAAGGAGAACAAAAGCCATGAATTATCCCTACGAATCGAAACTCTCCTGGATGCTCGATTACAAACGTATTTTTTGAATACAGCAAACATATCGACCATTAGAAGCACAAATGGTCCTCCAATACTTAGTTTGGCAAAGTTTCACGCATACAGTTACGAGCAATGTAGCAAACCCTCGAAGTTTCAATGTGGAAGAGAGATTGCTTTATAAAAAGTTGAAGTCGTGGTATTTTATTCGCTCTAGCGGTTACTTTGTAGTTTGGAGCTCCTCTTGCTTCGGGGCGTCTCTCGTTTACAATAAAATCTCGAGGTTATGACCCGAAAGGACGCCGAAACCTACGAACGCTGAAATCGTGTTAACTATAATTCCTTTCCGTTGATCTCCCACAAAAATCCGCAGAAGTAAAAACGCTGTTCTACTGTGTCGTACAATAGCAACTAACCAAGTTTTTAAAGTGTGGCCGCGAGAACTTTGATGAAGCTTTAAAAACTTCTGAACGAGCAAGTTTATGACTGCATGATCTTTTATCTCGGTGGGCGATTTCTCTCTCACACTTTATTAGGCAGCATGCTGGCTTGCTTTTAACAGAGAGTTTATTAGGACTCACAGCAAAGCTTTATTTAGGGGTAAATTCAGATTGATATTTGTAGGCGTAGGGATCCTATATATCATTAAATTTCTGCGGAACTCGAATCGGCTTCAATGTATATTTTAGTTAGGGCAATGAATATAAAAGGTGGATTTCTAATCTTAATGGCAATCACATAATTTGATCAAATAGACACATCTCCAAGAATACAAATTTAAATAGATGGTCTCATTATTAATTAAACTTATTTATAGAAGTTCTTTGTCAATGACAGGAGTGTCAACTAGCAGTGTATGAATTACAGTAATAATAACCTCTTAAACTTTCTATACATTTAAACGTCCCAATTTGAGCGCATTCTAAAAATAATGTTGTGAAATTTTCCTTTCCGATTTTCCTACCTTCGATGAGTTAGAAGGCGTAAATGACTGATATTTGTCAAGACACTGGTCACGTGATACGGTCTCCAAGTTAAGTAACTACGAACGAATATTTATTCAGAGAATCTAACGATTAGCGTTAATACGAACACCACGGATTTGTGGTAGTTTCCATTAAAAGAATAGCGAAAAAGAACGATTATAATTTTACTACAATATTTTGTCCCACGACCATGGTTTCGACCCTTTAGGTCATCATCAGTTGACAAGACATCTCCAATAACATAATGATAATGATCTAAAGGGTGAAAACCATGATCGTGGAACAAAATATTGTAGTAAAGGTATAATTGGTATTTATTCCTTATTCTTTAGAGTATTTGCTCAATTTTGTAATACAGATTCTTTGTCATTTTCTGCAATATTAAAATATGACAATTAACAAGCGACCTATAAGTTAAAGATGCGTAACAAATTCAATTCACAGTTGAAAGCAGATAAAATGACATACAAATACTTCATAGATTATATATATAAACGTTACATACATTATACAGGAGTAATAGGAAATTTTAATTATAGTAATCTAGGCGAATGGTTGATGATGGAACATGAAAAAGCTGTTCTGTGAAAAGGAGTTCTCTATAAATATATTCACATTCAGGACAGCCGTGACATTTCCTAACTTCATTCTCGTTCCACAAGCGTCCGTGAAATCAGAGAACGAATTGAACATTTCCACGGGTAAATGTTTGAATCCGGTTCTGGAAGAAAAAAAAAACAGTTTTCAAAAATCAAGTATAAACCAAAGAGGTTACCTTAACCACAGAAATTAGCATTTTCCTTCGTAATTAAAAAATATCATAAGAAAAATTAAACTCAATTTACGGCATTCCATTGTATTCCTTGTTTAACTCATCTAAATTTACATGCGGGTATTTATGAATGCGCCATCCCGTAGCTGCGCTCTTCAGGCTTCATGCGAGGCATTTCATTAATTCAAAGGAATCCCCAGCTCACGCTTATGACATCTGAAGGGGGACAAAGAACGCGGACTCATTTTCGAGTTGACCTTGGGACACACCGTCCCATTCGAGGGCGTTGAACAAAGGATGCAGCCAAGTGCCGGGAGTTGACTTTTTCCGTAAAAAACAGCACACTTTCAAACCTCACAACGTGTCAGAATCAACACTCCATTTGTGCTCTCGTTACGTCACAAAAGCAGTCTCTTGCGTCAGCTCTTTAAACTTCGCTCGGACATTTGTAAGCACTCCGTCATCAAATAATGAGACTCCTCACCTAAGCTCCTCGCTCTCACATCCTCGCCTTTGGCTCATCCCATGCACACAATTTCGTTCCTCTTTTATTTATCACTTCACCTCTCTTCCTGTATTTTTCTTGCCTGGTCTACCTCATTACATATCGCGCCACATAATGGCATCATATTAACCGGTAGGTGCCATAAAGAGGAAGTGCTGGTGCAAGTGGTGGTTTTTATGTTCAATAGACTCTCCATATGTACATTGTACAAAATGTGTCAGTAAAAAATGCTTTTACATTTGCAGTTCGTCTCGATTTGCTAAATTCCTTACTTTTTCTTTGTGTTTTACAACACCGTTACCTTGACTACTTCTTCGAATTTCTCTCGGCAGTAAGCTTCCTTTGTTTTATTCGTATGCATACAATTTTTAACCTATTAATATTAACATAATACTTTTTTTAACTTATCATGTATGTGACTGCATGGTTAATCTATCATGTATGTTGTACTAATTCATAGTTTTCTAGTCATTTTACAGTAAACCTATTAATAAATGCACTGTACTCATTCTATAATTCTTAGTTTTGATTGAGATGAAATAGTTACGTGTGTAATTATGGATATTCAACCACGTATTTAAGTACGTAATGTATGTAAAAACCTATACACTTTCATAATGTATAATTTTAATTAATATATTTTATCACATGATTTTTAATATGTTAATGTTAATGCTATTCTTTTTTAATTCATGGCTTGTAAATGTGTTACTTTAACGGATAACTTTATAATACATTACTTTTAAAGCCTAACGTATGTATGTGATTCCTTGCTTGCTTGGGTTTGTGCAGGGGCATCCGTCTCGTGTTTCAGCGAATGCCACGCAAGTATTATCAAAATTAATTTTTATGATATAATTTCCTCCAGCGTTGCCATCTCGCCAGAGACAAAATCTTTTCATGTCCACTTTTCCTGAAGAATGTTTATATAATTAAATCTTTTTTATAAATACGTGATTTCCAAAATTCTCAAGACAATGTCTTTGTAGGAATTATTTCTCCAACGTGAAACGTAGAGTATTTGCATAGTATTGGGAAAAAACAAAGAAAATATTTTTTTAATTATAATAAACCAATAAGTTGTTATGCTGTTTCTAAATTACAAGGAATTGATCATGTTTTGGGCCACTGTGGCGTTTGTGTGTAAGAGTGAATGTAACAACAACGTACTTACAAATATGCGGCGGACAAGAAGGCCCCTCGGGACTAACCTTCGCCTACTAAGGGTCGATTAATGATTAGCAAATGAATGCATAAATAGTTTATTAAGGCGTGGTTAGGCCAAGTTGGCCTGTTTTTCACCTAATCTCAATTGTAAATACATAGATAAATTTAATATTTATTTTAAAAAATTAAACAAAAACACAAAAAGATTTGGGTTTTTGGGGAAATATTTCTCTCGGGTTAAGCCTCTCTTCCGTGAAATATCTAGGGGTGAAAAATATTGAACACAATTTATCTGGTTGTAATTCTCCGGCGTGAGCTGTCATTGGGCAAACCGTATTGTGAATGAAACGCCTTTGGGTGAAACGCTCGGAAATCTAAAATTACAATAAAGTATAAAAGGACCCTTTATAATCCTTATCTTGCCGTAATCAAGAAAATATCAAATTTAATCCATTCCAGCTTTCCATTCTCTACATAACTCCATCCCATCTTATTGGCATCCTCTCGTTCCAATTCCAGCTCCTTTCCCTGCCTAACTCAAATCTTACTCCCACTTCCCCTCAAACCCTCCGTCCCTTTCGACGGTCAAAGAGCATTAATATAGACACATGGCTCTTGATGCTCTTCTGGAGGAAACCTTTGTCCCGTTACGCAAGTAAAACCCTTTCCCTCTCTCCCTTCTCTTTCCGCCTCTCTCATCGCTCCATTTATCTCCCTCTTCTTCTCAATTACTGCCTGTCCGCTGTCAATTTGTTAACTTCAATCCCCAGCACCGCTGCTCACACACAGTAACATTTGTGGCAGGAGCAGTCGACAATTTTTCATGGACAAAATCACATCGCCCTTGAATTGCTTGGAAAATATGCATATCGTAAAAACGTTGCTCTATGCCTTGCATGATTACATTTTCTCATAATGAATGTGTGCTCAATTCACAGTTGAAAGCAGATAAAATGACATACAAATACTTCATAGATTNTAATGGTATTCGGTACAGGAAAAAATGTTTCAAATTTAATGCATGGAAAAATATATTTTCCTTTCCTGCTCGTTGCCCTTGGTAAAGACCCGTCAAAGAACCGACATCAGTCCACAAAAGTGAGAAAACTCAATAATAATAATAATACATCCTTATTGAAAGGCGAAATTGAGACTTCTCAGTCCCTACTTACACCTAACCCTATGTCACAAAACATTAAAAATGGAGAGATAGCTTTAAGGGGATACAAAAAGCATAATCAACAGAAAAAGGAAACGTTATGTGGGTTATAAAACCTGACTGAAATTAGGAAAAATGAAATCCCTGCTGGAAAACGCCCACGAGGGGGCGTGTAACACCTACAAAAACCTATATGGAATCTGTATGGAAAGAGCTAACGATGTTTCATACTTAAATATAGTATTGCTTAGTATTCAGAATATATGAAACATATTTAATAGTAGTGTTATGAATAATTTAGCATAAAATGTATATACTAAAGATACATGCTTTTAAACATTCAAACGCGTATCAGAATGTTTAATGTTAAGTATTTGTTTTCCAATTTGAATTTATTCTATAGTTCAATCATGAATTTGTTAATTTATATTTTTTGTTATTCCTTTTCTATCTTTGCATTAGCAACAGTTTAACCGTTACACCGTTTCTGAAAGTGTCTTCGCGAGTTTTCATCACCCACTATTCGATGGGTGTTTCCTACAAATGGGTTTTCCAAAGCTCTTATACCTACACACTCTTCTGATCTTTACTCAAGCTGTCTATTTTTCGAATTAACCTCTATTCGTGTAAAATTTTAAAAATAACGCGGAGAAATTCCTGTCTCCCGAGCAAATAAAGGCACTATTTTAACTTATTTACGTAAGCCATAAGACGTAGCAACATGCCTCGTAGATTCAAGGGCGCTAGGAGGAAGTCAACGGAAAGGGTCGCTCTGCACATGCGAATAACGAAAAACATCATCCCTCGGGCAAAATTTAATTTCCCGAATGCATGACGTCGGGATTACGAACGGCGCGAGCACTTGTTTAAAATAATTAAGACGTGAGTTAGCCACTGTTGCGCAAAGGAGATAGGAAAAGAATACTAATGAAGACGAAAATTAAAGGACGTAAAGTGGCGAGAGGATAGAATGTCGGGAGGGAGGCGGAGTGGAAAAGACCGCGTAGGAATAATGACAAGATACACGAGGAAATTTTAGACCGGTCCACGAAAGAGCAGAACGGAGTCAAAGAGAAGGAAATGGAGGGAAGAAAAGGAATGGGATGCAATGGCAGAGATTACGGTGGTCGTAGAGGAGGAAGTCATTAATTAAGCGACTTTATAAATAAGACGCTCCACCCCATTCCCAGAGGGCACAGAATGCCTTTCATTCATTCCAAATGGAAGGAATCTTCTATCTCTTCCTCCACTTCTCATTTCTTTCCCCGTCTTCATTCCTTTTTTCTACGCCATTTATTTATCCTACCCATTTTCCTTCCTTATTCTCCTCATTCCTTCATCAATCACCCCTTTCTCTCCTCTCTGGTTCGTCTCCCCGCCTTTTGTCCCTCTTCATCTTCCCTCCTATTTCATCCTCTTTCACGCCCCGTTACTTCCCCACAATATATCCACTCTTCAACACTTTTTTCCTCGCCGCGAATACTTATCCTTTTTCATTCTCAACATTTATGTATATCTTATACGGGCTGTTCTCGCTCGTCTTCCGGCATAAATGGAGTCCTTCTGTAGGGGCGTGAGATTTTTTATCGATCGCGCACTTCTGCCAATGGGAAGCTATTTTTTCAGCGCTGAGGAATCCAATTTAGAACACTACGCGGCACGATTTCCCGAGCGTGTTTTCTAATTCAATAATCACCATCATGTATAATCATACTTACGAGTATCTTCTGTCAGTAACTCTCCGTAAGTGATACAGTGCGGCACTTCTTCAAAATTAATAAAAATAGCCAGTCTCGGTGGCGGAGTGGCTAGCGTTTCCTGTGTTCCTCTGGGATCTCGGGGAATAAATCCTGAGTAGGATGCATTCCCAGAGATTTTGTTTTGATGATGTTCGAATGTATATTATTACAGTTACTTCAGAACATTACGCGACTTTTTCGAGTTAAATGCGACTTATACATTTAAATATCATGCTCTTCTGTTTATTTGTCATCCCAAGCAGAAACCAAATGGAAAATGCTGCTCTTTAATTTTTATGATGGATGAGCTCGTTTTTCTGTGTGTGAAATTGTCGTTGGAATATTTATAAAAAATGCGCGATTCGAGAGTTACCAAAGCAGTTACGTACGTAATTTTTCTATGAAAAGATAATTCACTTGTCTTATTAATTTATTTTACAAACCCAATTTCGGGCTCCTGAATAGCCGAGTGGCTAACGCGTTTGAATTCGGTGAAAGTAGTCCCGGGTTCGATTCCCGGTGGGAGCCCACGTGCGAAATTACCTCAGCTGTCGAAGCACTTTTAACAATACTACTACTACTACCAAACCCAATTTAAAGATGTAACGTAGTTTTAGACAGCTTTATAGTAGCATCCCAGAAAGGAAGGTGAAAAGAGAATATGCATGTTTCTAAGACGATTATATTCAATATTATCGTAGATTGATTAGCATTGAGGCCAACCTATTGAACCAAACCGATTGACATTAACCGATTTTACTTTGCAGTGGTATTTGGGGAGTGGCTTTCATCAAGTTGTGCCATCGTACGCCACGTACGTTCAGGTTGGGCCTTAGTAAAAGAATTTATTTGGTTTCATTTATTGTATATGCTCTCTGGAATCATATTATTACTACATGACGCATGGCGGATTCACTTACATCTTAACGTTACTAGAAGGATTCCTATTTTGCTAACGTTACATTTCAAGAATTATTTTCTGAATTATTCCCGATACTAAGCAAATATTCTGCGTTTCAGTTTAGTAAAATAAATACTTAACTAACATTACCTTGGGAATTTTGGGTGTCACGCATTTCGATTGAGTCATATAAAAAATCCTGAGGAAAAACGGCTAAGAAAAGCGATCGACAGGACCTCGACTCCAACATGGAGTCCTCCAACTTTTGGGCACATGCTTTATTTCACTATTTATCGCAAAAACTTCCAAAAATTGTATTCCAGACCTTAATGGCTCAATAACTTAGCTAAAGAAAGCATCCGCCTGGAAGTTGGTGGATTCCGGGTTCGAGTCCCGATCCATTTCTCCTTGGATTTTTCCTAGGTGCTCGCCCTTACGTGCAAATTCACCTTTACCCCTTTTCTTGCGCAAGATATTTTCTGCAAATATAAATAGAAATATAATGGTATTCGGTACAGGAAAAAATGTTTCAAATTTAATGCATGGAAAAATATATTTTCCTTTCCTGCTCGTTGCCATCATGGTTACCAGTTGACAACGAACGACACCAAGTTGACAAATGATAATAAGGAATACGTAAGAAATTCTATAATAGTGTGCTGATCAAGTTTCTCATTTCCATCACCTTCTGATCCATAGATATGAAATATAAATAATTTGACGAGTGAGCCTGACGATAACGAAATGTAAGACGAGTAGGGGATCGCCTGGTGGGGTGATGTACGGTGGGGACTTCGGGGGCCCCGTGGCCGCTACGGTAGCCGTGAAGGCCTATCAGGAACCCTGAAAGTTCTTACATGAATAATAGTGACAAGGGCTAATGCTATCCAAGGTTAGTTCTTAAGTTGAAGTACTGTATGTATTTGAAAGTTAAGGTTTAATATTTTGTTATGATATATTATGTGTGTACTCCTTGGTTACTTCGGAGATTTATGTTAAATTGTATAATTTATAGCTGTTTAAATTGTAAATATAATGATAGAGTAGTTTGAAATAACGATAGGCAAAGATGTTGTTTGATTTTGATAGATATGTATGTAAGACAGTAAGTTTGTTTGTGTTAATTGTGCATATTGTATAAGTTTGTCAAATTAGTGTAAGATAGCGTCGCCACCTGACTCAGCGTCTAACTGCGACGGTAATGTATAATAAATAAATAAATAAGCTTTTTCAATGAAATTTTAAAAAGAGGAAGGCACGTAATGAATTTATCAATGTGAGCTAAGCCTATCTGAACCATAAAGCAGAGATAAAGAACACTTCTACCTTTGCCGCAATAATTTTACTATACGACCTTGATTTCGATCCTTTAGGTCATCTTCAGATCTCCGCCTAACTCTAAATACCACAAAGTCTAGGGCGAATTACTAAATCCTATCTGAAATTTTGTCACATTCTTTCACAGAAACACCTCTAAGCTTTCATTCCAGTATTCTGCAAATATAGCAAGCTATCGGAGAAAGAATAGATGCGTAAATCATCCGTTTCAAAGATGGTCACTCCTTCGTTTTACGACTGGGAAATAAAACATTTAAACGTTTGCACTCTTGTGCGAAGGCGGGCACCGTGTCTTTATCTCCCTTAACACTTTGACCTGTGATTTCATTGCTTTTACACCCACTTCATTTTTTCATTTCCTTTTTATTTCCCAGCTTTAGTACCCCTTCTCTTTCGTCCTAAAGGTCCGACAATTTTCTCTCCCTTTGTTTCTCTTCATTCTTTTCCCAGAAAGGGCTTGTATGAACTTCTCCCTCTGACCCTTACTTCTCTCTTTGTGTATATTTCGACACCCAAAAAGAATCACTTCCAACCGACTTATTATCTTTTTTCATCTTCTTTTCCAAACTATTGTCTTCAGTTTACTTAAATGGAAGACCCTTTTGGCATCTTCTTTCTTACGACGGAGCCTTTTATTTTAAACATTTTTATTAGCACTTTCTTTTTAGAAGTTGGTTCAACAAAACGGGATGAAAAGAAATTAACTCTCCGATACCCTTTTGAGAGAAAGAGCTTTGAATTCTTTAATTCTTTTCTGAGATTTCCTTAGGCTGTGTTATTAAAGTGGGATAGAAGTTTCTGCGCGATTTCTTTTGAACCCGATTCCGAACGTGAATATGACGTTAATTCGTACAAAGAACAGTTTATGAAAAACTTTAGAAAATGTCCAAAGCTTCTTTGTCAATCTCATTTACTTATAATATTATTTTTTTTTAAGTACTGGATGAAGTTTATATCCTACCTTCCCTAACAACATTGAATTACTTTGAAAACATAGTTTGGTATAATTGAATTATATTTTAGTAATATTTAGATAGTTTAGGTAAGAAATTTCATATTTTTTATAAATATACTGAAACCAATGTACCCTATATTTTAATCAAACACTTTAGTTATCTATATTTCCATAACAATAATATATCTTACTTTATCACAGCAGATATCCCCATTTCAACAAAAAATTCGTGGAATGATGACATCGTTTTGGTGATGGAAGGAAACGGATAAGTGTTCACTTAATTATAGTTTACCAATTGTGTACCCATACGAATTTTTAAGCGTTATGCTATGTACACAAGTAATGTTACATTATAGTGAGTGGTAGCGGCACATAAAGTAATATTATGACTACCCTTAATCTAGACTATAGGTAAAAAAATACAATAAAATCGACTTACAATATAAAGAAACTGATAACAAATTATAATTTACTCTTATCCAATACTTACTTCTCTTTATCGCAAATAAGACAGCCATCTCATTCATGATAAAGCGTTACTTTTATGTAATTATACTGCAGTGATCTCTTAAGGTTATGATTAAGTTATAAGTATTTAGATGTATTGCGAGAGTGGAATTTCTGAACAGACTTCAGAATAACAAATGACGCAGACAATAATGAATGTGAAGAGCACAAAGGAATGATAGGAAGCAAAATAGTTTAACTTCTAAGGTTTATTGCGTATGTCACTTAAAGAAAATTGAAAAAAATAGGCAAAATGAATCAGAACTTTAAAAATTAGACATTTCCATGTATTGTTACGTCTCCAACCTCTTCGATATTAATCATCATTTAAATTTACCAAGTTTTGCAATAACTTTCGACCAATCTAATTATCTCGGATTTAATTTTACCCATTTTAATAGAAATAATACTTAGTATTCTTAAGATAGAACGAATCGATTCAAAAATGTATTATTTCCGCTAACGATACGTGAAAGTAACTGATTAGAAAAGTAGAGACATGACGCATGCACCCCTTGCCACACGCCAAAAGGCGGTTTGCAGGGTACACATGTAGATGTTACTTTTAAGATGTGTTGAGTTCCACGAAGTCGCGTTTGGACATATCCATTTTATCTATTTTATTACGCTATTTCTATTGTATTACGTCCTTTCTGTAACATCATTTACGAATGTTCCTCTTACTAGGAGTAGAAGCTGCAGTTATTAATTTGGGAAGGAACTATCAAAATTAATTTAACGAAACAACGCGTTTTAACGGTAGAAAAGAGCGCGGACACTCAAACTAAAACCAACTCCGCTCTTCTCCATTCATTCACTCCAAACGCTCCGTCTTTCCCTTATTTACCTACACCGAAATCCATGCAAAGAGGATATTTAGCGCTCCTATTTGTCTCCCCACTCTTCCCTGCTGCGTACGAGATAGAAATAGGACCCACGCTCTGCAAACACGGAGATAGAGAGAGAGAGCGGGAAAATCGAACGGCAAAAAATTCGATAGTCGAAAAGGATGCAAACAAAAGCTATCGAAACATTTACTCACGACCACGGGCCCTCTCTCCCCGTTTTATTTTCCGAGGCAACGAACCTTTAACCGTGCCGTCTAATATTTGCACTCTCTCGCATCCTTACGTCGCGGAAGTTGAAGAAAACGCGACCAGAAAAACCGGTCGTATTTGCCTTCGCTCGCTAACCCGGTCCTCCGAAAAAAGGGAAAGGGGGTGGCGGAGGTTCTGCGTATTTTCTCCCGGAATAAAGAGAGTTGAACAAGGGCTTGAGGAGAAAGAATACGCGAGGATCGTGCGCTGGATTTATCAGGGTGAGAGACTTTCAATTTCATACTGAAGAGTCGCTCTCAGGATTTTCCTTCCCTTTTTCTCTCTTCCCTCAAGGAACTTCTCCGTCTCTCTATGTATTTTGGCGGCGTCGAAGGGTGACTTATGAATCTCTTTGATCTCTGACTTTGGAGCTACTTTCTCCCGCGAACTCTGTATCCATCAATGACTCCGTGAGATTTACCTCCGGCTTCTAAGACTCTGCCGCGGATCTTAGCGTCGGAATGTGTTGGAAGCCTCAACTGACAACTGGTGTATTAATGTAATTAATGAGTTCCACATTCCAGGACGTAGTTGTCTGCATCTAATATATGTAGCATTAACTGACGACTGGGGTTATTATTATTAGTATCCTTATTATTATTGAATTCCGCACTGGAGGACCTAATTGTCTACATTTACAATGCTTCCTGCAATCAGCTGTTCAATGTGCGGTAGGTGGTTCATACGACATGACTCTACTTCCCGTATCGATTGATTTTGCGTACCGTTTGCGGCACAATCGTTCTTAAAGCGCCTAGTTCAAGCTTCTGAAATGGATATAATATGCAACGGGTATAGTTGCCAACTTAGTATTTATGCTTCCAATTCCAGCGGCTTTTTCCTTTTCTTTTGGAGACCTTTTTTGTTTTCGCGACATCTCCTTCTCAATGGAGAATGGTCTATTGCGTCGCCTCTCTTCTATCTACTCTTAACACAACATGCTAGAGTGGTTTAAATTAAAATAGCATTACTTTCGGTTGGTAAATCACATAATATTCATACCATAAATTTTATTTGTGTAATTTCCGAACTGATTCTCCATTTACAGAGGCGAGTTCAAGCTATTTTATTTTTTACACCCACTTTTTAAAGATTTGTTTTTCAATTAAGATGCATTTTAGCTACTTATCAGGGTGCACCTAGCGACATTTTCAAAAATAAATTGGCATCAATGGCAACGGGTATGAGCTAAAATGCAAATAGACATAAATGAACATTTTTACGAAATATATGAGTATAGGCTTCCCTATATATTCCTTGCAGATTCCGGCGTGGTAGTTACGTCTGTTTTGGGTTAATAGAGTGAAAATAAATTTCTCAAGCCGAAGTTGCTCCTGCTAATTTCTCACATCATTTACCCCGCCTCTCTTGACATATTTAGCTGTTCATAGTCAACATTTCCTCACCGATACTTCTGACATTGCGGAGTAACTATTCATAATAGTAGCAGCAATATTTTCCTGCGATATTTTCGTCAACTTTATCGATAGTTTTTCATGTACGACCATTTTACTCATTTAGGTGAACACAAATTCCTTACTGATTCGGAAATTTTTTTTATCTCTTATAGAAATCCAATTCTCCTGCTGCGAGAGACGCTAACTATTTTTGCGAATTTTCATTATATCACATCACTTTCCTCTATTCTTGATAATATGTGTATATGTTTCATATAAGTAAACTACGCGTTAAACGGGAACGTTTCCTTACCAAAGACAACCGTATTTTAGAAAGGAACCCTTAGCTTTCAAAAAACTAGACCTCTCTTCTGGTTCGTTAGAGTTTGTTTATACAATGACATCTTTCTTTGTGGACCCACGTAATATGAAGCAAAAAATTTGAGACACCGAATTTTCTTCCGCATGTTACAAAAAAAGAAGCGGAATTTTTTGGGTGGAAAAGGGAGAGTGAGTTTTGTTTTTCAAAGTAGGCCCCGCCTTGGTTTTTTCCCCTTAAAGTTCTATACATCGAGGTATATTTGATTTTTTCAACAATTCCGCTCTCGGGCGGCGTCAAAGACGAGGCAGCCGGTGCATAAATATTGGTTCAAGTTTCGTGGGGTCATAATTACGTGCTCCTAACGCGCTGCGAGTGATTGAGGAATTGAAGTAATTTCCATTGTTAATTTTCCTTCCTCGTCAGTCCGCTAGACGTCGCGCCCGTTTGCATTGCCATCCCAGACTTTGTCTCTGCGGACTCCAGCCACGTCTCGTTCCATCCACGATAAACAATCCCCGCGCTTCCCACTCACTTTCTTCTCCACAGCGCCCTCTTTCCTCCCTATCACTTTTGCGCGCACTTTCTTCCACTCGCTGCGCGCCGTTTAAGTCTGAAGATGAAACAAAGCAAGTCACTTGCGCGCCCCCTTCGGGCACACAAGTGCCAGACGAGGCCTCTCTCCTTTGCGTGGAGGTTATATCCTTTGGCGCGATTCTCTTTGCCATCATATTTTCTACGCTGGGGAAAGGTTATGAAAACTAGAAGACATGTGAAAGTAACCGCTGAACTTCAATTCTGTCGTCTCTTACGAATTATTGTAAAGAGAGCGAGCACAATTAAGCCCACCTGAGTCTTAGAGGGATTTGATTGAATATGCTCACGTCTTTATTTTTAACTAAACTGAGGCTTTGGCAGTTTTACGTTAAACCTGTTAAGAGCGAATTCATTAGCCAAAATAGAATCAGAATAAAAGTAATAAAAAGTAAAAGTGGTAAGTATCAGTTAACAAAAGAGAACAAATATACAATCAGAGTATAACAGACACTATTCACTACATATTGTAAAATAAATAGCGGTATATAAGAATTTGGACCAATGATTGAAATGAGAGTAAGAAGTAAGAATGAGTCCGTTAGATACAAATGGAGTACATTTTGAACGAAAGGGAAAAATGTGCCTAGTAAAAGGTCAGCCACGAAGATATGGAGGGTAAAATTAAGGTCATTAAGACAAGAGGTTAGTCACATACAAATTGTTGCTCCTGTAAAAATGGCAGATGAATCATAATATAGCAAAAACAAGTGATACATGACATCAAAATACTACAGTAAAACGGATCAGAACGGAGACCTGTATGGTAAAAATCAGAAATATTTGAATGAACACAAGGAAGAATATTATATGTTTTTTCAAGGATATTCATAATTGAAATTCTATCAATATTTCAAACGAATCTTTCATTCAAAGACNAATAAGCCATACATTAGAGAAGGTTGTTGAATCTATAATTACTTTTACTGTCGTGAAATATCTCGTGCAGTTCAAAGACATTTAAATTTGCACTTTTGGCTTTTTTTCTTTTCTTTATCACGATTAAAGTTCATCAAAAATTAATTATATAATTAAAGGGTGAGCTCAAAATCTATTGCAAAACCTCAACAGAAATCATAATACAAAAATTAATTAAGTAAAATCAATTTCAGTACATAGTTTGTAATAAGTTACAAAACTCCTGTAGAAAGGTTCGTTTTTGCTTTTTAATTTTCTTTAATAAAAAGTCCCCTTTAGCCTTCCCTCGCTAAAGAACATCTATAAATTCAATTTTCTGAACCTTTAAATCACTCCATCTTGAATAAATCAGGAAAATGATAAATCAATAATATTTGTTCTCCTGTATTCCAATGGCTGGAAATTAAATATTTCCATAAATCCGTAATATTTTACAAAATCTGCAGAAATTAGATATGTATTAAAACAAATTTAGTATTACTGCCTCTGAACTCCCTCAATAATTTCTTTGGACTTCTTTAAATAAGACTTTTAAGTCAGAGAAAAATATTCTGACTTGCATCTAATTGTAAGAAAAAAATAAAAAGCTTACGCACAATTTCGTCAGGATAATACTTTGAAATGCGATATACGATATACTTTATCAACGATTATGATATTTAATCCTCATTTATCTGTAACTAAAACGTTTTATAAGAAAATAAATCGAATTTAGATAAACGGTTTTAATATATGAATATATTATTAAGTGTTACCGTCAATTGGAAAATTAATCTAACGAAAATATGAGAAGCAGATAAGATATCCAGGAAAAAATAAAATAAGCAGATATGATATGATTGTTTTGAGAGAAAAATTCTTATTTAGGTATTTTCTTTCGCCTACGCTACATAGGAAGAAAGGCTTCTGCTACGACTTTTAAATGGCTCATAAAAAACCAAAAAATATTTTGCACACCCATTCGGAATTGCTAACAGGATTAAGGAAAGGTAAATTGCTAAGCACGGAAGAGCCGTGCGGCTGTAACCCAAAGAGTTAAACGAAATTTTCACACATTTTAATTACTATTGAATTTGAAAAGGCTTGAGTAAAAATACTAGAATTGCTAAAGATGATTCGACGCGAAGAAATTTCAATTCGCTAGCTTTCGCCACCAATGCACTCATTCCCTTTTTTTGCTTCTGGACACCTTCCTTCTTCATGTCAGTGGTTCACTTCTATTATTTCTTCACCTGTACCCTTACTCCTTCACTCCCCTTATACCAATCGTTGTAAGAACCCTTCCACTTGTCCTTGGGTTGATTAAAATTGATCGAATTAGATGTTTCTCTTTCATCTCACATAGCATCCTATGGTAGGGCATTTTAAGTTTTGCTCCGTGCCTGCTCATTAGTGCTATCATATCCTGAATATTTTCCATTGACTTCGAGAGTTAACCTTATATCAACCCTCTGTTCTCTATTTTTGAGAGACAAATTCTTATTTAGGTAATTTATTTCGGCTACGCTACGTAGGAAGAAAGGATTTCGCTACGGCTTTTAAATGGCCGACGCCGTGGGTATTGTTATATAGTTGTTCAAAATTATTTCCACCGAATCAAAAAGAATTAGCGGGAAAAGCTACAGATATGTCATGACTTACAACTGTTACTGTGATCCACTTTCTTTCCAGTTTGTGAAAATCCTAAGATTCTTAGTAATACACAACATGACTACTTACGCTTGACTTTGCATTACTTATAATGTATGTGCCACACTCATCTGCCTAAAGGGGAAAATGCTTTCACAAAAATGCCTTTTATTCCCATCTGATTCTTACCTCTTTCTTTCATCCTTTTACCTCTATTGCGTCTTATTACGCAAGTTCGCGCCCTCATTCATACCATTTTATCATTCTTTACAGTCGACTCTCGCCGTATTTTTCTGCTCTGCCCCATCATCTTCCTGCTAGCACTCCCATTTTAAGAGCCATTTATTTCTCCAATAGTTCCGCACTGCTTGACAAAGGAAATTGCGTCCTACAATATTATTCATATATTTCTTTTCTTTGTTGGAGGTGGAATCCTTTCACCCTTTCTTATTCATAGGTTCTTTCATATCTCTTTGGTTTTAGTCTATTATTTCCTCAGCAAATTCTTATATTTTAAATGTTTTTCGGAACATGCACTCAAAGACATTTTCTTCGAAATAATGCACAGCTGACTCAATTGAAATTTATTCCACTCCATTGTAAGCTTGCGTTGCATTCACCGGTAATCTGTAGCGTCAACCTACAGAAAGGCATCGGTGAACCGAGTGAAAGGTTATTTTCCAATCGTTTTCCCTTTACGAATTTTTCACGCTTGTTATTAGGGAACGGAATGCGTTGCCCAAATTTGCACGAATCACCATTAGGCATGAACCTCAATTCAATGACGAATTATTTAGAAAAGTATTTATTTATCTGAGAGCCTCTCACATCAATGCGGCGCATGAATTCGCGGGGATGTTGGCCAAAACCTTTGAGTAGTGTAGCTGTAAATAAAGATGAATCACATATGATAAAAGTGATTCTGGTGTCATTCAAATTTTTGAATTCATTAGAAAGGAATACATAGCACGAAAATTTGGCTCATTATGATAAAATATTACAGTTATTACCTTACAGTGGCTGTGAGATTAATGAGAGTTAAATATTTCTCGCAAGAAAATACGGTAAAATATTAACTGATTATTACCGTAAATATTTCGTGAATCACAGTTTATTTTCAATTCTTAATACATTATATGAATTTCTGACAATGGGCTACATAGTAGATGGGTCTTTCTAGCCCCAACTCCGCCCAATATTGATGCCTGAATCTATTTTTGCAATTTGAAGATGCCACTATAGCTGAATTCGATCGGTCAATTGCGAAACCCTTTGACAGCGCCGTCAGCTATGGACTCCTGTCTTATAAGGAGCTTCTTCAGTAGAGCAAACACTTGTAATCGCGAGGAGCGAGGTCGGAATTAAGCGGTGAATTATCCATAATCTCGAAGCTAAGACTTTCCTATAGTTTAGCAATAACCCGGCTGAATTCCGCTACAGCAGCTTCTCCAATTGAATTTGGTGCAATTGAACACATCTTTTCTCATATCTTGAGAGCACAGACTTGGTTCTTCTTCAGTATTATGGAAGTTATTGCATCAGTGAATATCTCGAGGATGTCTTCGAGAATAGTTTAGAACGGAGCATAAATACTGGGAGAATCTGCGACAAAGTCATTACCAATTCCTTTTGTTAAGCTTATTGTTGGTAGAGGCGATGAAAATGTGAAAAAGCTACTTCAGTTTAGTTTTTTAAACTTACTGACAGTTTATGGGATGTTAAAAATGAAAACTGCATCTTTGAATTATAAGGGTGCCGAGGAGCNTAAAATTAATAATTTAATAATGAAATTCACTGCATATATACGTGTGTCGCAAGATATCACTGTTAAATGTAATCCTAGTTTAAAAGAAATTATACTAAATTCGGCATGAAGAATTAATTCAGTCATCACTCGTCCTTTTGCTTGAAAGATTATAAAATCACTCACCAAAAATAATTTCCTCCTCGAATAATACGAAAGAAATATGTTTTACGAATTAATTTTAGAAACCAACCTCTGACGAATCAATGAAAATGTGTTTGAACTTCTCTTCATTCAGAACCAGGCGCTTTTAAAGGAGCTAAGAATGGCTCGCCCACTTCCATTAGGGCATTCTTCTGAAATCCGACTCGAAATGGCGAAACTCGTCCTTTCCATCGTAAAGCAGAAAATATATATAAACTTGTGAGAGGATGTTAACAATGGGGTCCTCTTGAGGTTGCCCTTTTTTCATTTTCCAGTGCTATAACTCTTAAATGTCTCCTATATTATCCTCTCGAATAGACAAAATCCTTTCTCTTTCTCGACCACCAAAATACATCGAGGCTATCCATCTCCATTAGCCTTTTGTGGATTATTTTCTTACCCCTGAAGATATATATACATATTTATTTATTTATTTATACGTATGCAGACATATAAACACACTAAACTTTTTTTTACAGAAAATTAATTCGTTCCGATCATCTGACGGAGCAAAATGAACCTCTAGATTAACTATTATCTTAAATATTTCAGTTAGAAAACTTCCTTTAAGATCTTCCTCCTCCTCTTGTCTGATCTAATTCACTTTGGGAATTCTTTGAACACATTGAAAGAATAAAAACACACTGAAGAAATAAAAAACGCATTCAATGGAAGCAAATTGGCAGATAAATATGCCTGCACAGTATTTTTAAACGGGAGCTAAGTTAAAATGTCAACTCAGAGATGTTTTAGCTTTAGTGAAACTAATTCCAACGTTTTAAAACAAGCAATATTTAAAAAATATAATTTCCAAGAAAATTAGAGAAGTGAAAGGTTACGGATTCGAGTCTCTGACCTGTCAGAATTTTTCCATGCCCGTTATTCCTGTGAATATTCCTAGGTACACGTCTTTGCGTGCAAATTCACATACAATCCTTTTCTTGAATGCAATTTATTAAGCTATTCAGATTAGAATAGAATACTACATTCTCTAATATCTAAGAAGAATGGAGTTGTAATCAAAGACTTACTCAGGCTAACTGTTTTATAAATTCTGTAATTCTTATAGACATTTGTAGACTGTACGTTCAATCATAAGAACTTAAATAAATAGTGAGCAAGTTATCTCAAAAAGTTTCAAAACTTTTTATATAATTAGGTATTTAGTATTCCCTACGCTTTTCATGGTTTTAGCTTTTACTCAAAAACAAGCACTCTCCCCGCATTACGTAAAGTGCGACTCGTGCCGATGGACTGGAAACCAGTCATTCATTAACTGGAACAACATTTAATTTATGAATTCCCTATATAAGTGGCATGGATTTTCATATTTTAACTAACATATTTACAAGGATAAGGGAAAACGGGGCACCTGGGTTCGAATCCCAGTAATGCTGATATTTTTCACATCTTTTTGTCTTTTGATATGCACTGGTACAGTGGTCCCAAGATTGTCACCGTTAACAAAAACCGTCTCCATTCATGGTGCGATTTCCCAGAACCATTCTACATGTAAAATTTACAGATAAAACTCATTAAAAATGTCATTAAAATATTATACATAAATAAAATATTATGTAATTTATTCAATTATATTTCCAGCAAAAAAATGACCATTCAACATCATTAAATTAAATAAATAGTAAAGAGAGAAGTTAGTAATTGTGAATCTTCACCAGAAGACGTCGTAAACCAAAGACCGCGTCGTTGAAAGAGACATTTTTTAAACAAAACCATGCATCATAAACTAAGTACGTCGTTAACTAAGGCCATAATTAACCAAGATACCACTAGTATTTACACATTTTCCCCTTTCCTAATAGAAATAATTAAACGTGTTTATTAACTTTCTTTATTTTGCACCGGTTATCTGCTTTCAATGACTCTCTACAATCACAATCTTAGTTCTAAATGATCGGAAGAAATCCACGAGAAAACAGCCAAACATCCGAGAGAACCAGAATGCGCAAGCATGCGTCTTATTCCGGAAAATGTCGTTCTCCACAAACGCGCATACTCCTCCAGAGTATTCCCACTTATTTATAAACCGGAAAAATAAATTTATGACGCATTCCGTGCGCCCTGAGAGAGTGAACCGAAATGGGATTTGGGGACGGACAGGAAACAAATGAAGGTGGTGAGGCGGCCTCCATCTCGTCTTCCCTGCCTGATTAGCATTCATCCCTTTTCTTCCATTGCTCCGAGGATGAGGAAGTGGCGCACAGAGAGCGAAATTCAGACGCAGACGCCATCCTGAGGGACGAGCGAGCGGGTTGATGTGTGACAGAGCGGCTCAAGAGGACGGAATTCCAGGTTTAAGAGAGCGGAACGACGCTGGAATACATAAGAAGCGCCTCGAGGCAAACGATTCGAGACCGGATTGCCTCGGTCACGGACATCACGGGCGAGGATTCCGAAGGTCGCGTTATTAATCCAATTGTGTCCCATTAACTGGGGCACAATCGTATCGCATTAGCATTCTCGGCTAATTCTCGCTCTTACTGCGCACTTCGGCTAATAAAGGCGGTGTTTTCGATGATTGAGTGCAACTATGTACAGTTTGGAAGCGGTTGCGAATAAAAACCCTAAGGAGGCCAATTACGAGTCGTCGTTTGCAATGAAATTAGAGCAAATTTCTCTAATATTTGACTGCGTGGGCACTTGTGATACTGGCAGTCGGATCTATGGGGTCTCAAGCCCCACACTTAACAACCCAAAAATCTCCAAGACGCGCAGGGTTTGTTTTCAAACTCGTGTTCTCTGATTTGCTATAGTTGCAAAGTTTTCAGATGAAAGGCAGCGGGGCTTTTAAAGGATTTATTTGTAATGATACGGAATGTTGGAGAAATAAAATGAAGCGACGAAATGAACCTGTCCCATTTTGTTGACTACCAACTCCAACTTGAGACGCACTTTTCTGGATGGAAAATCCTACTTGTAATGGGGTTGTAATTTTTAAACTTTAACGAATGATTTTACGTAGAAAAAGTTAAAATTAAGGTTCACATAAAAAGTACAATGTAACGCATGAGTAGATAAAGTACTTAGAAAAAAATACATAGAAAAGTTACGCAAAATGTCCCCTTCAATTACCAAATAAACCAAAACGAACACAACTAATTAGTTTTGACGATATCTGGTGGAATTTATTCATATTTGGTACCATAAGAACAAGATTTGGTTACGTTCACAGAAATCATATTCGGAAACGGGCTGTTTCGAAGCCTGAAACTGAAGTAGATGCCTTGACACCCTTCGTGTTTTAATATAATTTCTGTGGACGTAGTCAAATTTAGTTCTTACTGTATCAATAAGAACAATATAACCATTTAAGTATGAAAACCATCATGACCTAGAAAGAAATTCCTGTACTCGATAAAAGAATGAAGTAAAATACACAAAAACAGCTTTCATGCCATGGATCAGATAGTTAACGCTGATTAGTTGAATAAAGTTAAAAATTTAATCTATTTTCCCCCTTTTGGAACCTTAAAAATGTTCTTCGGTGTATATTCAATAGATACACTACCATTTCAGAACGATTTACATTTTCTCAGAATTCCTTGATAGAATCTACCTTCGGATATCTCGACAGGTTTGGATATTCTTTGAGAAACAGACTTGGACGTAACGTCTCTGGGTGAATATTTCCATGGGTGAAATATCCTTCGGCGAACTGTCTTTAGAATTAAATGGCCGACACTACCTACAGCAGGGCATCGAACAGAATCCGAAACTAAACCCAAAACCAAGTAAACCAAGAATAGAAGAGAGAAGTTACTTTTTTTCCGTGTGAGAACCGAACCCAAACTAAACAAAAAGTAATTCTTGGACCCTTGAAATCTAAAATCATCATTTATAGATTTTTGATGAATTGATCCCAACAATGCAAATTTTTCACAAGAGTAATCAGAGGTGTATGAAATGTATGTGTGAACATCTATAAATACCACTTGCAAAATAATTGTATTTTGTTCAAAATTTAGAGTAACGTAGTATATATGAAATTGCTAAAAATAAAACCAACAAACTTTCAGTAGGATATAATAATTAATGGTAGAAGTAAAAAAAAATTAGTTCTTGCCGATTCGATGATGACAGAGACAGCTAAATCGGAAATGAACCGATATTTATTTACATGAAACCGGAGCGGAAATATGAAAAAGATATTTCGATTCAATGCCCAGTCTGCAATAAGTATGGAGATCTCCCGGCGTTCATTATTTCTCTAAAATGTCTATAGTTTCTTATCCATGTTTCTTACAATCATAATTCAAAGGCTTGTGGATAACTTAGTAAATCATACTTGATACGACTTTTTAAATTTTTTTTCGAATTGGAATTTATTAGAATAAATTCGAGCACGATATTCCAGGGATTATCGAATCACCATTTCAAAGTATTACCAACATTCAGCAAAAAGATCACATCATGAATACCGCAGTTGGATATAAAATATGAGGAAAATCGGTGCCTTCACTGGTCGTCATTTAAAACAGTTTCAAAATATGTGCATCCTTATTACATGTACTGCATGTAAAAATGTGTATATCTTTTCTAGAATCTCGTGTATTCGAATTGAGTAAAAAAAAAGGAGCATGAAAATGTTTTATGCAACATATGCATTCACAACGGGAGGAATATCATCCCTGAAGAGCAAACAATCGCATCAATAGGGCTGAATATATTTCCCTTGGCCTCCAAATTGGAATGTATTTGCGGAAATTTAGCATATATTTTAAGGGTTGTTTGGTTTACGAGGACCGTTCTGTAAGAAATGATTTCATTTTAAATTGAACGCCCTGAGGAAATTACTATTTTCCGCTAGCGAATCCAAATTCTACAAAGAATCCGAATCAAATTTGTGTAGAAAGCAACAGATTATATAATCAGATATACATTGTTCTCATCGCATTGTATTAAGATATATAATTAATAGAAAGCAAGACTAATAATTAATGTCTGAATTTTATTTTTCCAATTTTGCTGCATAGATATCTGGCTTAATCCCGTCGGGATAAAAATGATGGCTATAACTGTGCAAAATTGTTCTATACAGTAAGCATATAACACTCATATCCTTCATAAGTATCAATAGAAAAAGTACTATCTATATTATATACTATCTATCAACATCTGTGCAACATTTGTAGTAAATTTTCCCGCAGTAGGAAAAATTTTCCAGCTACGCATACATCTTGCTGCGGCTTATTCTATTGATAGAAAGATAATTGGCTCTCCCCTTTATGATTCTGCTGTTTCGTAATGAATAACCCTTAAACTTTCCTCATCATAATCATAATCGTCATCATATTCGTAATCATAACACGAGCACTCGCGCGTTCTATTCGGTACAACATGTCTTTTTTCGGCCAAATGTCTAAAAGGAGATGATTTAGTTGTAGTTTATGAAGACTAAACTTTAGCTTACGGCATATATGATGAGTTGTTGTTATTAATTTATCAACTTTCTCATCTAAGATTTATGAAATATTTTATGATATTTATATACACGGAAAGAGTGCTTAAAGAGCTGAAGCATTTTTCTATTACTTCTAAGTAAAGATATTTTCGAATTACACTCAATTACTCGTACAAAACGATATAAGGATTAATTTTATTTATTTAAAACAAAAGTATAGCAATCAACAAAAAACATGCCCAAGTGGTCGCGCTTTGAATGTGGTACTATAGTCGTCACTTGACTCGTTTAATCGCTTTTGAAGTCGGACTAAGACCAAAACGAAACTTTTGACGCCTTTAAAATTTCATGATGAGTGTAATAAAGGAATAAACCTGGACTCTAGGTTCATGGGACCATCCAGGAGGAAACAGGGCCCGAAAAGCCACCCATGTTGTTCAGAATACAACGGCGCGGCTGGCGGAGGGTTAAACTTCCTTTCACGATTCCATTACCTTCTTTTGCTCAGAAAACCTATTTAGGGAAAAAATGGCCATCCGAAAATAAATCTTATAAATTACGCAAAGTTGAAAAAAAACTGCTATTTTACTTTCACTCCCTTGCCTGAATTAGGGCCTATAATGGTAAGTGCGAGGACGTTAAGCCCTCATGTGGAGAAACCCCAAAGCTCACCGAGCAGCCTCGAGGCAACCCGATGTCCAAATATCCCCTTTCAAAATGGGACGCAAGCATAAACATATGCATATGGCTTCCAATCTTACGGAAGCCTCGACTACTTCATTAGGCCGACCCATCATCCATCTCCGCTCTGCGGGATTACAGGGAAACCGTGGGTTTGAATTGTTAAAGGACCAAAGAGAAGGGGGTTTGCGATATAAGCGCTCGATTTGTTTTAATATATGACACTCGAGGATGAAAATGCTAAACATACCTTTTCACCTCCCTCTTTTGGGAATTCAAAGAATATTGGGTGTTTAAAATTCATGCTCAGTACACGATTGTTCTTTAAACCCATTTGACACTACGTATGCCCCGGTACAAACTACAAAACTTGCCTGGAATTGTAATAATTAATCAAAAAACAATGATACTATGTTCATTGTCATTGAAAATGATGACTAGCGCCATTTTCGATGGAAAATTTACTGTGGCTTTAGAGAAAGAAAAACCAAACACTATTTTCCACGGTTGATCATCCGAGTTAAGCAATTATTTTTAGTCCACTCTAAATATTTATCATAAATATACTAGTTGAGAAGCCTGCTAAATTATTGGCAAATTAGCCAAAAAGTAAAGAATAAGTAAATTCGTACGCCCGCGCCATCTGTCAGCTAGTGGAGAACGTATATGACTATTGGCGCACGTTTGAATCGTACGTGCCAACAACGCCTGAATCTGAGTCATACGTAACGTAAGCGTAGCATTTCACATGTTATATAACAGTTCCCGAGATGAAAATTCTCCCTCGATTTAGATCTTCGGCAGGGCTATAAATGTTTGAAGGTTCCGTATTTATTTAAATATGTAAATGGAAAAGGGTTTGCCGAAATTTTCCGTCAGGAAAATAAAGAAAATCTGTCAGTAAATCAAACACTGAAAATAAGTTTATTTTATGATCCAGTAACTATTATACGCGTATTGAATTTTTTTGTTTAATTACGGACTTTTTTTAATGCGATAAAAATACATAATATAACAGCCTGACATTTTGCAAAAAAAACAAACTTTCAACGACAGTATATTAACTTTCCTCGTCGTATTTCAATGATGTATACATTTAACATGGTCTGACTTTTCCTTGAAGAATAAACATTAAATTTGCTTAGAAATGAAGGAAGTTACAAAAGTTCGAAGGACAGTTAAGTACTCCATGCAGTTACTTTACTCTCTATTCTCTATTTCCGCCGGGAATGAAATATTGGAAAACGGTTTACTTAAAGTGACTAAGTATTCTGAAGGAAATAGAAGAAAAAATTACGATCTAGTTCATTTCTGTATGGTATGTATATAACTACCATATAAAATAAAACAGGATAGAAGTTGCAAGTTCTTTTAATGCTTTGTTTACTTAATCCAAGGTTTCAAGGTTTAACGTTTCTATCCTCAAGTACTGAAAACAGTTTTTCTAAATAAATACGCAATTCTAGAAGACAAAAATAGAGAAAAGGACGCAAGTGACGTTTATACATACCGTTAATGCTCTATTTACATAATTTAAAGCAATTCGTAGACCCTACTTTAGTTATGCTCTTTCTTCTATTCAGCATAATACGAATAAGTAACTCCATCCAAAGCTATGACAGAATGCATATTCATGCAGAGTTGAATTTCCAATTCGACCTCCATTTCTCGAGATAAAGATCTTGACAAGGCTTGTCACGGCGAAGAAATCTGCCATGAGACGTCGAGCTCTGTTTTGCGCTATGCTCGACTTCTCTAACTACTTTCTCTGAATATTTCATGTCCCATGTCCTTGTTTAACTGAATCCCATACGGCTTGTATGTATTCCAACAGGAAGATATGAAGTTTCTTGAATTTCAATCACGCCTTCAAGTAACGATCTCGCCGCAAAACATTCCATATCGTCGTAGTGATTACTGAAACTTGCATTAAAAGGTATCGCTTCCTCTTATAGAGGATTTATTTTTATTATGTCCAACATGGTTTTATGATTCGGCCAATATTGATAATAGAAGTAATTTTTTTCTGGATCTACACCTTGAGGTTACCTTGAATTCCCAATAGTCATGGATAATGATTGTCTTTTAAGGAATATATTTCATAGAAAGTCTAATCGATTGCTATGAAATACATCCTAGTACATCCATACACCATACAAGATATTCTAGACCATGTTCATACATCCTATATGAGCTCTGGATTTTGAATTGTAATATTTAACATTCTTTCACTTGAAAATCTTTAGAGTATCTGGAAACACATGCGTAAGTTGAAATAAAGAAGAAGATGAAATATCACTGAATCTCAACCCATATTAGATTAACCAAGAATGTTTAAGAGTAACATGTTTCCAATATTTTACTGTGTAGCTGCTAAACAAAGCTGGCCATTCGAATAAAGTTTAAATGAAAAACAAGATGCTCTTTTTTAATTTGAGAAGACGTTCCAAGCAGTTCTTCTCATTTTTACATAGTAGCACTTTTATGAAATTTCAAACAAACAATTTTTCGTTCTCTAGACACACCAAACCTTGAAGATATGGTGAGATTAACTTAAGATCCATCGATTCGCTGAAGAAGAAAATGAGGGTGAATTCGGCAAGAAAGACCAGGCGATCATTAAATGTGAAGGTGAAGAGTTGCAATGGTTAGGGAGAAGGGAGTGTCGATTAATTGGGAAGAAAGAGGTGTCTAGTAAGATAGAATTCCCAACAGAAACGGAGTTAAAAGGAGTTGGGACAGGAGTAATTTGGAGAAAGAGACGAATGCAGGGTTTAAGTAGGTTTCCCTCGCTACATAATTCCAAATCGAATTTCAAGGTGAGTTGGTTCTATTGCGAATTTCAAGAAATGGATGGGAAGAAATTTTACGGAAATTAGGTAATGCTACGAGAATGAATGAGTCATGGAGAATTAGGTAATCGAGAATGAGTATGTTGGAGAGTTTAGGAAAGGAGAAAATATAGGTTTCAGGTTCTCTTGATAGATCGAAATTGTTCGAAGTAATTATGAATGTAAGACAGACAGATAAAAGGGCTCTGAATCGATTATATCCCCAGAAGACAGTTTATTATTTATATATCTACATATCTCTCTATCTAGATCTAACTTGTTGACAGTGAATCATTGTTCATACATTACAGTCACGATTTTATTGACAAAATATGATTTCTTATATGTTTTATATACACATATATGTATCCATATATATGACAAGGAACAATTTCTGATATTCCGTATAGTGAATTAATTTGTATACATTACCTGTTATGTTACCTTTTATTGACAATGATGTTTCTGCTATGTATTACAAACTTTAAAATCTTCTATTCAATTCCTAACACTTATGATGCGATCTATTCTTTATCACTCTTTCCTATATCTTTCGCAGGTTTTTCACATCCCCATTCTCTTCGTGGGTGTTTTCCTGCAGTGGAGATACTTTTTCTGTGCATAAAATATCACAGTTTTTT
>KZ308258.1:336200-422178 GCA_000376725.2 Ladona fulva
GTTTTAAAGGTAAGTTTAGTATCAAGAATTACGCCAAGATCAGAAATGTGGTTGAGACGTTCAAGTGAAACGCCATCAATGTTATAATCAAAATGGAGGGGACTTTTCTTAAGACTAAAGGATATTACCTTACATTTGGAAAGATTGGGGAAGAGGTTCCATCTCAGGCACCAATTGGAGAAATTGTCAAGATCATCCTGCAGAAGCTGGCTGTCATTAATCGAGTTTATGGTTTTTGAAATTTTGCAATCATCAGCATAGAAAAGAGAGTTACAGTTCAAAAGGCCTGGCAAATCATTAATATAGACATTAAATAGAAATGGACCAAGAATGGAACCCTGCGGCACTCCAGAGGTAACACTAGCAGTAGAAGAAACTGCCCCATCAACAGTAACTTTTTGAGATCTGTCAGATAGGTAGGAATGAAACAAATCCAACAGGTCACCACAGATTCCAAAACAACTTAACTTATGAATCAGGTAAATATGATTAACCTTATCAAAGGCCTTCGTGAAATCAATGTAAATGGAGTCCAACTGAGAACCAGAGGATATCGCAGAGGCTATCTGGTTGGTATGCACAGCCAAATTGGAAGCAGTTGAACGATGCGGGAGAAATCCATGCTGTCTGCTAGAGAAGGCTTTGCCACAGTGAGACATTAATTTGTGATGTAGTAACTTCTCAAAAATCTTAGAAAAAGTTGGTAGGATAGAAATCGGCCTATAATTACTTACATTAGATTTACTACCAGTTTTAAAAAATAATAAATTATTAATTGAATTTCCACTCTATTGATGGTGATTAATAAAGACTCAAGTAACAAGTAAACCTCATTTTCGTGCATATTTTTTTTCTCCATGGGCCTTTCCAAGAGCATGTAAAATAAACTACTAACGTTATTTTTCTATCATGTTGCAGAAATGTATGCTAGGTTGAATTATCTTACTTCTCACACACAGAACCCTTTTAGGAAAGCAAGAGCATTGCAGAAATTCAAAAGTCGGAGGAAAGTAGCAAGCTAATCTAAAAGTGTGTACCCTAATGGCTTTCATCTAATTCACGAACTCTATTAAACAGCCAGATACATTCCATTTGAAAGCGATTAAAATTTCAAAATGAATGACAGAAGTCATATAACGCAAGCGCTAACTAACGTACTTTTGTTTTCCCTAGTGATCCTCATTCCTTCAACAAGGATTTACTATTTCATTTCCGGAAGATTTGTGGTTCTAACCGGCGCTCGGGCTGAAAACATGACAGAGAAAACCCCCAAATCTTGAGACATCGATTGATTGTCGCTTATTAAATTTAAACAAAGGGTAAATCTATTAATAAGTACGGAGAAAGCACTTTTACAGATGACGTAGCCGATGTAATGCGTCCTCCAGGTGATACAGGCCGCTATGACACTGCGAGGAAGATAAGGGATGTAAACGAGGCTAGAAAGAATCGATTAAAGAATTTATTTTTTCCGCAAACGATACGCGAAAGTAATTGATTGGGAAAGTAGAGTCGCGGTGCATGCACCCCTACCACACGCAGAAAGTCGGTTTGTAGAATACTAACATAAACATAGATTATTACTGAAGCCAGTAAGGGGCTCCCGATAGCCAAGTGGGCAACGCGTTCGACTTCAATGAAAGCGGTCCCGGGTTCGATTCCCGGTGGGGGCCCACGTGCGAAATGACCTAAGCTGTCGAAGCACTTTTAACAATACTACTACTACTACTACTGAAGCCAGTAAGTCCACAACATCTTTGAGGATGAAGTATGACACAAAGTGTAAAATTTTAAATGGCTTTCTTCGATTCAGCGAACGTTTAAGTATCAATGAATACACTCCGATGGTAGATATCTATAAACAAGAATAATAATTTTATTGCTGGGTAAGAACAAATATGAGTAAGTATAGGACCGGTCAAAACCATGGCCACAAATCTTCCACAAAAATACAATCATAAACTAGAATAGAATATGACGAACATTTAATTAGGTTACGTCATATGGAACACAATTACACCTATATTAAGGAAATTGTATATATGCAAATGCTTACAGACATAATTATATAGTTACATATTTTGTCATTGATGAATTCGTGAAGTGCATAAAGTTTCACAAAGTAGTATTTCGATTTTTTTTTTTTTAAAGTGTACCATTTTAGGTAGCAGAAAATAAGTTTTTGTTTCGGTTAAACAGCCTCGAGCAGCACGTTTTTCGTCTGGGGTGAGATTAAAGCGTTCCAGTGTATCACACAAATTCGAATCTTCTGTTTCTTTCTAATATTTTGCAGAAAGAGCACGTCGTCGTCATTTTGCAGAACGAGCACTACTCCGAAGCATAGAGCCCAAAATCTATTTTTTGAACTCTCGCGGAGTCTACGAGAATGATATACGCCGAAACCCTATTGAAACGAAGGAAAGAATAGGATTTGATCGACAAAATGGCGGATAACAAACGACGATGATAGGAAATGAAAGCAATAACTAAGCGGGGAAAAAACGGTGATCGTTCTCAGCTCTGACCCTCCATTTTTCGTCGGATTAACTATAATAGGACAAACGAGACTTAGGTAATGATGCCAGAGCAAAAACAGCCTGAATAGGATAGCGCCGAGGGGGAGACAAATTGGATCACTTCGAAATCTTGCCGATGATCAATCCAATCTCGAAGAAACCGTGGAGTTTTCATTGAGTGTGACGCTTCTTACGCCGTCCTTTTCAAGTCGGCTATTGGAGCAGCATCTTGCTGGGAAATTTTTAGGGATAAGACCCCGTAATATCTTCTCAATACAGCCATGTCTACGAGAAAATATTGCAAACTATAACTGCACTCTTTCCTGCTGTCTTCAGCGTTCTCAAAACGGTAGGTCTTACGGATTATGACAACGTATAACTTATGTTTCAAAGGTTTTCTTCATATGACTGTATCACTATAGATTTACACAGAGAAAGCAAAAATATTTAGCAACAAAATTATAGGAATTTCTGCCTCTAAAATTACTCTCTTGGTTCACAAACTTTTTTTTAGTCGGAAATGCGTGTTTTGGAAGTATTTGAAGTAATATGTTGCGTTTTTGTGGTCGTCAATGATGAAAATTCAATTGCTATAGGATTCTATCTTTTAGATCATAGATTTTCTTCATATGACTGTATCACTATAGATTTACACAGAGAAAGCAAAAATATTTAGCAACAAAATTATAGGAATTTCTGCCTCTAAAATTACTCTCTTGGTTCACAAACTTTTTTTTAGTCGGAAATGCGTGTTTTGGAAGTATTTGAAGTAATATGTTGCGTTTTTGTGGTCGTCAATGATGAAAATTCAATTGCTATAGGATTCTATCTTTTAGATCATAGACAATCTTTATTCAATGGTTTTTGATTTTCTATATATTTGGTATAAGAAAAACTGAACAAAAAGTTGTATGGTNTTGAAAAAATTCTGACAAAAACTGATGTTGGATTTGAATAATAAGAAGTAGGCAGTAATACATGATAAATGAGAATATTAAAGGTAATATGAAAATATCGAATAAAGATGAAATATCGAATAATAAACTGAAAAAAACAACAATTTACATAATACAACAACAATTATGAAATACAATCGCAACAATTTACAGTAGTGTACAATTTTATTGTAGTTCATTTGCATGGTAAGTTTGATTTTATTCCACAAGAAAACATGGAAAACATTAACAATTATTCCTTATAATCAATGAGGCAGCGAACTTCACATTTTCCAGGATCTGATGATGGCTGTACGCGGAAACCGGTTGTAAATTAAAATTACGCTGACTATACGAAGTTCGTTGTCTCTTTATTACAATGGCCTTCCACAAAGAACGGTGAGGTCATATTTATCAAATTTTCCTTAATTACAATGAGATATCGCATTAAGATACGAACCTCTCGAATTACTATTTCCTACGCAAATCGAGTAACAGCTGTATATGTTTAAACACGACCAATAAATTATATCCGTTTATAAAACAGGACTTACTAGGATTAAATCGTAAATATGTGAAAGGAATCGGAACGTTTCGTTGAAAGGAGGTCACGTTCTACTTTGTCCGTACCGATTGAGCCAAATCGTTCGAATTCTCCGCCACAATAACAATACCAAACTCCAATTTAACTTGGAAAGTCGCCCCTTCTCTTATGTATAAAGCGAACGCAAATTCCCCCAGATAAACTCCTCCCTAATAAAAAGAAAACACCGATGCATTTATTGACTCGCTTAAATCTCCCTTTGTGTCTTTCTCGGGAGAAGAAAAAGCGAGGCTTCCTTTCCTTTCACTTGGTTTCTCCAAAACCCTTTTCAATATTATTCCCACCCATAAAAAGAGGCACCAAAAACCGGCAGCTTTGCGACTTATTTAATTCCGCAATTCACTCCGATATTGGGGACCCTTTTTTATTCCTCCACCTATTTAAAACCCCGCTTTCTTTCTCGAATAAAACGGAATAAAAATCCGTCCTTATCGCTTTTTGTCCCATGCCCTTCGCAAAAAGCAGACAAAACTTTCGAGCGAAAAACTTTTACGAGTGGATTTGCAGCGGAACAGAAGTGGAGCATAGACCGTCCCCATTACGACCAATGAGGGAGGTTGGAAATGAAGTCTTGTAGCTTGCGGAGCGTGGGGGCTGAGATATGGTCTCCTGGGAGGAGTGGGAGAGATCGGGAGTACATTGGCGCCATCTGCCATCACTCATGGGCTTAACAACGGTGGGAGAGGGAACTAAAAGGTGCGACACCGAGCTGAACTATATACACGCGAGCCTTAGAGTCGGCAGTTGGAATATGTGTTTACGCCCGCGCTCGGAAAGAGCTTCATCGGAGATTTACAAAAGGCAACCTTGGCTAAATGGAAAGCGGATGAAAAGAACCAATATTCCAATCTGTTCCAAAACATACTGTATAATTCGGTACCTTGTGCCATTCTGATTGGATGAAAGTATTTATGGCTTTTGTCAAAATCTTGTATGAAGTACTCTCTAGATAAATCTTGAAACTGGACACTCGAACTCCGAAAGGATCTTTCGATTCAAAAGATGGAAAATTGATAACAGATTTCTATTCTAATATTACAACATATTCCGGTTCAGTAAATTAAGAATGAGCCATTCCCAATGCCTCACCGAAATTTGTTCCAGACTCTTTCCAAAAAATTACATGCGGCTGAGCGAGACAACTTATTAAAGATCTGCTGCAACAACCTGCTGAGTCACAGGGGGAGAACACTTCGAGAGAAAATTAATTCAGTGGATTGTGGAGCAGATTAAGTTTATAAAATAATAAAGGCTACAGAAAGGAATTAATTTAGAAGCGCTTTTTCCCGATGGGAGTTCCTCCCGAAATTGGAGATTGAAGGAAGCGGATGCTAATTTTAAAGTGACGTGATATGTAATCATATTCTCCGCTCCCCAACCACTTCACCATGCTGAAAATAGCTAAGAAATGCAATTACCTGGACGCTAATGAGCTGTAATTTTAATTCATGTGTCTAGATGCAACACAGTCTCGTTCAAAGGAATGTTTGAGTCTCAAGGCCTCTGATTCCATAACGTTCTGATTATTGTCAGATTTTCCTCCCACTTCTTTTTGTGTCAGGCTAGTTCAAGGTTGTGGTAGTACGAAGTTTCTTGAGGTGTATATCATTAAAATCATTCTGAGCCTGAGATAAAAAGAACATCCGAACTACCAATGTTACATTACTTTCTCAAATAACGTAGTTTGAGTGAAAATCACTCATAAGATAAATAAATTTAAGTCATTAAAAATTAATTATTACAATAAGTATGAAATTTGTGTTGTGTGTTAATTTCTGTAGTTGAATTCAGGTTATCAATTATGCCGGAGAATTTTTAGAGCAATTAAAGTATCACGCAGACCTCACTGCATTCTACTCACATACCATTCCACCGTTCTTGGGTAAAATCAACAAGCAAAGCAACTTGCGGCTACGCATAACGGCACAATCCACCGCCACGGTCCTCATAGAAGTAACCAGTCATGTAATGAAAGTAATAAACGGAAGAAAAATAATGATAAGGATATTAACCCTGGATTTGATTTGAGCCTAAAAAGTATAAGATACAGTAACGAATCCCGGCCACGTGCAAGCTTTTCAGTTCCTCTCATGCCTTGATTTATTTAAGGAGCATGATGCACCACACGTTGTTATTCCTAAATGTTTTTCCTTGATGTCTCAACTTGTCTTGAGATACTACATATGAGCTCACCTCTTGAATCGAGTAAACTATTATCAAAGAACTTCACTGCATAATGAAGCACTTAATGGTGATTATTTCTTTTTAAAATTTAAACGGACACTTACTGAACCCGAAAACATGGAATTACCTCAAAGTCGAAGCCAAACCAGTATATATTAAAAAAAAACAAACAATATTCAGCCTGAAATAGACGCATATCATCAAGTCGGATTCCTTAACTGGAAATAAAACACAGACGACATAACCTGCAAATAGAACACGTTCCACGACGAAAATTAAGTGGATTAAAACGTAGACACTACTTTTATAGTTACGTAAGGCGAATTTTTTTTCATGAGAAATTTTGCCCAATGTCATTTCCTTCCCTCGGAAAGGGTTGCAAACTTCTGCTGTTCATAATGCCGTGTCCCCTTTAATTACACCCTCAGGAATGATGTTTCGTGCAAATAGCCATTCTGGAGTCTCTTTCAGCTGCAGTAGAAATTCTCGCTATGAGTCTAAATCTTAAAATATCCCCCGAGATCTTTACAGCCGTTGCGACGGTTCTGTCTTGCTTTATGGTGACATATAGGGCAGAATATCCAGCAATGTTAAATGTCCTTATATAATGAGACTTTTTGAACGCAGTGTGCTCTTTATTAGCGTTCGGTGATAGCGAATGAGGAGGAAATAAAACGAAAAATTGTGAAATGCGAGCTCTATTAAGGGTAAAGCGAAGCAATTAATAATTTAAAATTCGGATAGCCGTTAATTTTTAGAACTCTGCCATTAATTTGGGGTTTATGGTCGAGGAAATGAAATGAAAAAAATCGATTTTAATGAAAGTGAGGATCGAGGAAAGGAAGGTACGGCCCTTATAAGTCGATTGTTTATGAAAAAGAATTTGGACAATTCCCCTATCTTTTTGTGAAATTGTTTAAACTTGTTCAGAGAACAGTGTATTTGAAACACCAAGACATTTAAAACGTCTATTATTCACTATGGGAGAGGAACTGAACTAAAAATATACGTATTTGAGACCTCATTTAAAAAAAACTCATTAAAGTCATATGTCGACCGCAATTGATGAACTGGTTGACAAGTCAAAATGACAAGTTAAAATGAAGAGTGAGGTAGCTCGCCCGTTACTTTATCTTGCCGAGTGATAAAATACAATATGAATGGAACACTAATACGTAAAAAATTAATTATGGTTCTCTTGTCTTTAATTGTTTCTTTTGCTTTCAATGTGTACATCAGTCTGTAATCAAGTCGAAGAGTGGCTGGATCCTTTATTCATCCCACATAACAAAAAGAATTATAGCAGATATGTGGCTAATTATGCAAGATGAGGAATGAGATTTTTTCAATTAACTTATATCAATGAACCAGAATGTTCTGTGTGAAACATATAAGTCAGAAGCACAAAATTACGCAATGTATATTAATTGTGACCGCATTCAATGAGGAATGACCAGGATGAATTCCTTTATTAAGCATCGCTCATAACTCAGTAGCTTTAACATGATTAAAAAGTCATAAAAAAAGTCTGGTTGCGAGTCAAAAGTAGATGAAAATTACAATTTCACTATCCCGCTTCAAAAGAAAAATAAAAAATATTTCATTTATCAAGATATCGTAGCAAAAGAACGATATCACTAAGTCTAGTTAAACATGTCTATAATTGACGAGTAAAAGCACGTACGTCATGCGGTTCCTTAAAAGATTGGTGAAATAATAAGCTTCGAGTCGAAGGATTCTGATAAGAAGTCGATCTTGAAACCTGAAGCAGTGGTCCATGAATCTTGGGTACAAAGTGCTCTAAAGAGATATTACCCAATTAATTGAGAGAAGGTGGAGATTTTAAAGTAGTGATTATTTAAAACACTCCCAGTAAAAAAACACTGGAATATTGGGTAAATGGATTAATCTATATACTTTGGCACTTCTACGTGATAAAGATGAGTATATAAATAAATATCCAAACATTCCATTAAATCCATATCATAAACAGCCTGTATAAAGTGCTGCCAAAAATATTTATAAATTACATTAAAAGCATTAGCAACTGAGCGTCCCATTAGAGCACTAAAATAATACACCTCGTCTCCAACGCAATTGGATTAAATTACAGCAGATATTGAAGTATGTACGCAGCAAATGTATAATTACTGAAATTTTAGGGTATGCCAATAAATATAACGGAATTGTAGTTAAAGGCAATATAGTGAAGTTTAAATAATATAGAATAAATGGAATATTTCATGTTTGAATTTTTCTCACTTTCAAAGTTAGGTACTTATCATTTCAATCCAAATGAAACGTGAAACTTTCAAAAGTCCTTTTTTCATAGCTAAAAATAATTTATCCTGACCTATTTAGATTAAATGAAATAACGTAAAATTCATTATATATAATATTGCATAAATTAATATCAATGTGTCAGTTATTAATTATATCAATAATATTATATAACTAATTATACAAACATATTAATTTAATAAAGCAAATTTAAGCACACTTAACTAAGAGAAAAATACC
This sequence comes from Ladona fulva, assembly GCA_000376725.2. Classification (NCBI taxonomy): domain Eukaryota; kingdom Metazoa; phylum Arthropoda; class Insecta; order Odonata; family Libellulidae; genus Ladona; species Ladona fulva. Next base: position 344,960 of record KZ308258.1, read on the forward strand.
CTGTAATTTCCACATCAGTGAAAATTCAACGATCAGTTTAGGCTGAAATTCCATCATAGGTAAATATGCGGGAAATAAAATCACTTATGAAGAGAAATTTTGAAGGGAGGTTGAGAAAACCTTTTTTTTATCTGAACTCTTCTACTCTTATCACCGTTATTACATAACTTTCTGCATATAATTGCATTTCCTGTACATTTACTTGAGGACGGCATTTAGCTCAAACCGGTAGTTGAATTATATCTTATGTGGATAATACACAGTATTTCTCTTTTACTTAATTATACCTTTCCACGAATTCCGGATGATAGGTAATGTTCAGCATAACTATTTTGTTCAATCTGTGATGATATTTTACGCAATTGAGAATTGAAACTTTAAGTATACATAACTACCTTAACGTTCGCTAGTAAATATTACTTATCTTTAAAACTTACGGGGATGAATCTAAATCTAAATTAATACCCTACAAGCGTGTTGCAGGGGGTGTAAACACCAAGCAATCGAGTTTATTCTTTAGCTTATTAACTAAGTAGTTGTGGCGACATCAGATGGAATCTGCTCATATTTGATAAAATAAAAACAAATTTTGACTGCGTACACAGTGATGTTAGAAAATATTTCTGTGAACGTTGTCAAATTTTGTTTTCATCGTTTCTTTAGCTTTTGTTGTCGCGCATCGTCCGCGGAAAGAATGAGTTCCTAAAGTGACTCACATATATATACAGATCATTCTCCAATTTAACACACAAAATTACGTAATCCGCGCAAAATCATGCACAAAAGAGCGACCTCTCACTTTAATTCCCTCCTTTGGACACGAAGACAATCGCGAGACGAAATTTTCCGATGACCCATTGTGCCGCTCTCGAACAAAAGTTAAAATTCCAGACCCAAGTTTTCGGGTTAAAAGGATTGCACACTTAGAGAACAATAAGGGAGCGCAATCCGCTTGATGATCCGACGTTTTAAATAGGCCTTAACGAGCTTGTAACAATGAAAGAGAGGGCTCCACTTGTCCTTCTCCCAGTCCTTTTCTCACGTCTTCCTTTCGCTCGCGATTCTCCCTCTCGATTCCGACTCAAGACCTCTTAAAATTTCCCCACCGACTCCTTCACGATCCCCCCACACCCCGAGCACGGTCCAGCGCGCCATTTTGCAAAGCGTTCATGAAATATTCATGGAGATCATTTTGGAGTCGGCCAGTTCGAATTCCAAGGGAGGATGCCTAGGAAGGAAACTTAATTAAGACGAGTTTTCCCGAGAGGTCCGTCCGCCGGCGTCTCCTGCTCCCACCTCCCGCCTTATTCCCTCTCGCTCGCCCCCACTCCCTTTAATACACGGCTAGACTTAACATCTAGGCTTATAAACGTCCCCCATCGTGCCTGCGAGAAATTATTCCAATATTTCAGGGGGAAACTCGTTTTATTTCGCGATAAATCTTTCGATTAGAGCTTTACAAGGATCCTCTTCCTCCCCTCCTCTCCGGTAGTATTAATTTTGCAATTCCGTTCCTCACTGAAAAAGTGTCTCATTGATTCCTCTGCTCCCTCGACGCTGGAGGTATTCTTTCCTTTTAGGATCGCCATTACCGGGGGGCATCGAGTCAAATTAAAGTGCTCTGCCGATCGATAGTTACATCCCGCGATTTTAATTCTCCTCCAAGAAGGGAATCGTCTTCTTTTTTCGAGAGGTTTAATTGGGAGGAAAGATAAGAGGATGTGAGATTGATTTTTAATGGTTTTACTTTTAATGGGCGATCATAAATGTGCGATGCTGCTTCTGATAGTACTTCGACTCTCCATGTGTTTTTCGCCTCTAAATGTCGGGGCTCCCGGATAGGAATCATTGTCTCACCTCAGTATGAAAGAAAGACAAAAAGAATACATTTACTCTGCGATAAAAGGCTGGAAAGGCTGGAAATCTGTGAAATTTTCCCAATACTAATTTCAGCAACCGTTGTAATACCTATAAATTTACGCAAAAGCCACGAAACAATTTGAATAGAATATCATATTATTGTTCAACTACAAACTGCAATAATTAGTAACTGCTCTATAATGACAATAGTTTTAAATTATCACTTAGAAAAACGATAGATGAGCCTAATCTCTTTCATCGTTTGCTCCATGGATAGGTGATCGCTTCCCAGCCTCTGTGGTGAGAAGTGCCAAATAATAATAGAAACAACAACAAATCTTTAATGTAAACTGGAAGATGATACTATTGACATCCATTTTAACAACTGATATCGTTATTGACGAACGCACAACTATTCCATAACAGGAAAAGTCCAAGTAGGCTGGACTCGAAACCAGGACTATGGGTTTAGAAGGCTTGCACGCTAACCACTCCGCTACCACTACAAGTGACACAATAATTAGTTAATCTCTAACCAAATAAATATGTGCGCTTTGTATATATTTAATCAGCCTGCTCACTTCCTTGATATCAGTCGTTTGATTGGTTTGACAATATCCATTCCACCCTAATGCAAATTTCTTTATCTTAATTAACGACTGATACATTTTCTCTGATTTTATTTCTCAAATGGATTTAATGGTAACTCCCTAAGCCCCCTCCCATTCAACATCATAACGGATGAGATAGTGAATCAAATGCATAATTTTCAAGGGCTACGAAATGGGAGACGACAGCATTACAACTCTTTCCTCTGCCGACGATGCTATACTAATGGCAGAAAGTGAAGATGATTCAGTGAATGCTGTATAGATACAACACCGTTGGAAAACCAATAAATATAACGATATCAGCCTCAAAGACAAATGCATGACAACAGCTAAAACACCTGTTAGATACAAGCCGATTCAGAATAACATAAGTGGAAAGCCCAAGTAAGTTCAGTATTTTAATCTAATTAATGGTATAACAAAATAAAAGTGAAAAAATTACACACATATACAGTACAAGGAAGCAAAACGTCCAAATTTATGAACAAAAGTTATTTGACTTGAAGAATCATGAAGAAAATCATTCCAATAATTTGTGCAAAAATATGCTTTTTTTCCACTGCCGAGGGTTTGGCGAGTCTGACTCGAGCTTGAGAATATTCAACTTATTATACTCGAGTTAAATAATGTAAAATATAATATCAGCTAGAAAACTAGAGACCTTCGTTTCCAGTTTTACGGTACGCCCTCGCGAAACTTTCACCATTCTGATAACTTTACCATCTAGACGCTGTCTTTGCCTCTTCTTAGACTAACTACTAATTGAGTGCGCGCAAACTTTGGCAGCCTCAATTCATCCACAAAGATAGTAATGCTCCCAACATTAACCCAAATATGGGATGCCAGACTCCTCGAGTCTTCAAGTCTCGCGAAAATGCATCTGCATAAAACGTCACCTCTGTGCGGTGTATTGCAACACATTGAATGCGAACTTATTGCTCAAGTTTTGTCTCTTGGTCGTATGTACTGAGAGAGGGAAAACCTGTTTGGAATACTTATATGGAAATATGGTTCGGGATATTGCTTGGAGATAAGAATTTAATTTACGACGCCGCGAGTATTGGTTAATTCATTTCTTAGCACACATTGTGAAACAGTTGTTAGATTCACAGTGTAATTTAGGGATGAGGAAACTTTCCCCATATATTTTGAAAGACGACAGTTAAGAACCAAACATAGTGTGAGCTGGAGACACTTTTGATGGTGTTAGGTCTGAGATAGGCACAAGACCTTGCCTTTGATTAGAAAACTTTATTTATTACCGATTCAAATTTATTTATCTTGAAATTTTAATGTTTAAAGCCGAAAAAGTATCAAAAATATTACGTCGCTAAGTGGACTGAAGTTGAAAACACCTGACCAAAAAAGCAAAAAATAGTTTCACTTTATCTAAGTCGAGCACGAACTTAGAAAGTCTGCAAACCTACTCTCGAATAAGTTCTGTGTACAACTAAGTATGTCACCAAAGTTAATTTTAGTACGTTAGGAGGAGTCATATTTGACCAGGTGTTATAATACATTCCGGTACTCCATTTTTTCAAAAATATTCAAGCACATACCAATTGGAGAAACACTATTGAGTAAATATAACGCAACTCCACAAATCTGTACTTCTATCTCTGTGATTCTTATTACTACTACATCTACATAAGTACTAAATTACTACTACATCTACATACTACTGAGTATCTCAGTAAAATATTTGCATAATTTATATGCAAATAAACGCCAAACCGTTATTTTGGAGCTGATTTTCATCTATCTAAGAGATAATTACCTTTTTCTACTTTTCTGCTGATCTTACATAGGCACGTTTCTGCTATGCAGAGCTTGAAAGTTTATTTTTGTATAAATTGAGACTTTAAAGTCTCCTATTCCCTTTATCCAATCGTCAATGTAACTTATATCTGCTTAGCAAACAAAATTAAATTAAATTAATAGGAAGAAAATTAATTATTGTGGATTGAAATATCCTAAGTAAAGCTTGAAAACATGTATTCACATCAAGGAAACGCCCACAAATTAGGGGGATGTAAAAAACCTGTCAATCCCGCTGATAGAAATAATTAAAAGAAATTAAAGCAAATACCCTTATGTCCTGAAGAGAAAATATATTACAAATAGCAAAACACAAGTAACACACACTTTAAATATTGGACGCTACCAATAAAATACTCAATAAATGAAATTGAAATGTATTAATTCATATCTCAAAGATTCAGGGAAATGATGATTAGACAAATTCTAAGGTTATTAGAAAAATTCCACGAAATTCAAAAGAAAGGGTCTTTACCAAATCACAGTTTTTATTGGAATAATAACTGTTCCTAAAACAAAATAATGCTTTTTATTTATATTAATTGACTAACTTGTTGAATATTCCGTTATATCCTTAGCTAACCCTTTCATATTTTCTCTAATTTGGATTTAGACATCAATTTGAACAAAACTTCGCATGTAAATAAAACGCATTACTCTGGTGTACCTTGTTTAGCTAAGTCAGCCATTGATCTATATCAAGGCAAACAATTTCACCAGCGTAACACACCAAGGGTGATGAACGTGACTTCTCCAGATTGAAAACTCTCTCAAGAACAAACAGACAAGAATACGCTGCAAAATCCTGCATTCCACGTTATGGGAGTTCGGAGGAAATTGTGGGATACATTACGTAAGACATACGTCCCGACTACTTTCCATGAATAATGCATCCCAAAAAGAGTGGATCGCCGCGCTATTTCCGAGTCAACGAAAGTCCCACATTTTACGTAACTTCCACCTAGTCTCCGCAATAGGAAAGCTCTTTTGAGTATGATTTGAATGGGTAATGGAGTCTTAGAAAGCGTTCCAAACTCCAATGCATTCGAAACATTCGAGGCACGGTTTCCTATGTTTGACTCCCGGTCTGTTCCGGTGACAATTATTCCGGAGATAATTAGAGATTTGGGAATAATTAATCATTCGCACATATGTACGCCTATTGTTAATCATATGACTAGCGTTCTAACTTTTGAATATATTTAAAACCGTGAACATATACCTTATAACAAAAGTATTCGATGTCTATCTAAACCACTTAATGAAAAATTAAAGAAGTGGTTAACTTTAGATTTCCTCTGGAAACTAAACAGTAGCACTATGTTTCTCTGTCTTGTCTCTACTTGTTCTCAAAAACAATTTTGTTCCCGTAATGTACTCTTTAACTCAAATATCGCATAGTTTTATGCTGAAATCCAAGCGATAATGGAATCAGAAAAAGATTCATAAAAACCTTGATGTGGAGTGTATTGCTCTAAGGGTGTGAAAAGTTGACCTTCAGGAAGGATATCAAAAGATTAGTGGCTTTTGAGATGTGGATATGATGTGAAAGGGAAAAAGTAATTTTAGTTGACAGAAAAACAAACATAGGGGTATTAGAGATGGGCGATGAGGAGAGGGTTTTAATTGAAGTAATTAAACGGCGTCAGAGGAATTGGGTGAGCCAAATATTGAGAGTGGAAGGATTATTAAGGAATGTAATTTAAGGTAGAATACACGGAAAGAAGCAGAAGGGAAGACAAAGACAAAAGTTTTTAGATTACAAAAAGGATGGGGTAAGTTATCAGTAAGCGCAAGAAGTGCTTAGAGTAGGGAATAATAAGGAACAAGAACCTACCGAAAGGTAGAACACTTGTGTAATATAACTCTATCATTCAAATGGTATTATTATTGTTAATTCCCCTTATGTAGTGATTTGTGATCCTTTTCCCCATCCCCTGCACAAATGGGCATTTTGAATTTTTACTTTCATTTTTTTAATCTACTTCTGTACTTGCCCTTCTGAATTTGGTTTTTGTATTTTCTATTTACAATTTCCTTTGCATCCAACCTTCCCTGTGGGTAATTTCTCTCAAGATGGACATTGTCTTCATTAAACTTAGGTTGCTAAGATTCCTTCCACGCTCTACTATTTTTATCTTATCGTATTTTTTCTAAGGCATATTGAAACGACATAACAGGTTAGATAAAAAAGAGGCCCTGTTGAATCCACTTGAGGCCACGGAGAGGCTCTAACATCGCCAAAGGAAGGATCAATTTAATCTAAATATCCCCCATCTCAGATAAAAATTAATCCCAAGTTGCGATGATACCAAATGTTTTCGTTCAACTACCTTAGGTGCAGTCAGCACATCTCCCCGACGTCGAAACAAACCTTTCACCTGAAAACTACTCCGTTCGGTACAATTTTGAATTTATTTCGATGGAAATGACTTAAACCGTAATTTTGAATCCTATTTTGCGTTCTATTTAAGAATAATGTATCTCGACTAACTTAACTTTACACACGTGGAGTTACTTTAAATGTTCGTCGTAATAATCGTTATTATGCCTTATTGAAGCATTTCAAAGACCAGATGAAATCGAATTAAAAGATCTGTAACAAAACCACTTCTTATTCTTTTTTTCCGTCTTCATAATATACAGGAAAGTGATTTATGAATGGTTATTATATTACGCTTAAAAACTTTATAACAGATAAAGAAAATTTAACAAAATATTGTACCTATTTTATGATAAATTGTAACATTTAACTTAATTGCGGGAGACAAAATCATTAGCACAGTACCAAATGAATGCACACACATTTAAAAAATACACGTAATGTAAGCTTTATTCTTATAAAACGAATTAACACTTACTTTATTGTTTAATGGTTACATAATTAAGAAAATGTAAGCCTGAGGTAGAAAATGTCAAAAGTGACAGATTTTTCTTTTTTTGCATATCTCAACTTGTATTGCGTAGAGGACAGTAGGAGGATGTGGCAGATACCCGCTTAGAATGTCCTGGCAAAGTAAATTTGTAAATTTTTCCTCGATATATTTTTGAAAATTATTATTTTTTAACTACGCCTCAAACTACAGGTGGCCGGATAGTTGCAACGTCTACTGTATATCGACGAACTAAGTGAACTTCATAGCTCACGCATAACTTAAGATAACTACATAGTTCACGCATTACTTCGTAGTTCACAGGAAAGGTTAACGAATCAACAATCTAATTCCACTGTGATCAAAGCCTCGCTGTCACAATTCCTTAATCGATAAAAAGCATGGTGTGCAGTAATTTCGACCAACAACTTAAGACGAGTGTGTTTACGAAGTGCAAAAGGATTCGAATCTCAGATTTTTTAAAACAGCTACAACTCGTCACGAGGCATACTCTTCCGCTTGTTTTCGAGACGGCAGCGTAAACTTCCATTCCGTATTCCGCCTAAGCTCCGCCTCCTCTCACGCTCTTACTCCTATTCCAACTAAAACTTGCCCGTCTTCCCGCTGTTTTATCTCTCAAACTTTGGCTGAGTTTATAAGATTTTCATCGCACTGAAACATGCGTTTCATTCTGGTACATAGGGAAGAAGGAAGATTGAAAAAGCGAATTCCAGTAAAACACATTTTCCACTCCAAGTTGTTTTTAATAATTTGTGTTAACAGTTTTTTTTTGCTTTTCATTTTAGTTATTTACTTTGACTGATTATACAATATAATACAATACAAACGTCTAATTTATTGGGCGAAATTGGGACTAGAGAGTCCCATCTTCCATTTAACCCCCCATGAGACAAGTGAAAGGATAAAGAATGGGAGCAGTTAAAGGATTAAGAATAGCCAGCTTTTTGGACAAAGAGAGCACCTGCCTTTATTACTTCATTTTGGTCAGTTATCACTCTTGAAGTGTATTGTACTGATACAGTGAAGTGGTTTTTATCAGATACTATAGGAGAAGAATAACAAAACTTTTAATAGCAGTGGTGAGAGGCTGTCACAAGGCATGATCTCTCCATGACTCTCAACTCTCCAAGATCTCTCAATGGCCCTTAAAACACTGCAAAGTGGCTCTGTTTTGTTCAGTATGTTTATAACTTGAGATTTCAATAAAAGGAAACACTACCAAGCCCTCCTTAATGTGAAGATTTACCCTGAGACGAGACTAATCAGGAAGATCTATCTCCATCTCAGTCATAGGAGGAATCAGTTTCAAAAGTGGAATGGAGATNATATCATCCACAATTCCGGCTTTTATATTTGTCCTTCCCTTAACTCTCATATAAAATCTTCGCGTTTCATTTTCGTCAATACTCTGCTAAAAATTGGTACATTTTAAATATTTTGTGACGCATTTTGGTAGCATTGATACAATTTTTATATATTTAAAAATAAAATTAATTTACATTAACTTCAAAATTCGAAACCTAGCATTTATTTATTGTGTACTTATTACAAGAATTTCAGTTCAATTCAGATCAATTTTCAAATCTAACTAATTAAAATCCACTGGCGAATACTAAGCTATTCAAATATATGAAAGTCATTCCAAAGAGGAAGTAATGGGGTTGGATTATCAACGACAATCATGAATACAGAGCAAAATACTGCGGCACTACTAGTGCACAAGTATTTCTGCCAACAGTAATTGGATATCCAATTTTGGGGAGAGTAATCCTCATTTCACCGTGTTCGCTTCCGTAATGAAAGAAAGCGGATTTATCAGATTTCCTGCAAGGACGAAGCTCTCGTCCATGTCCACATCCTAAAAATCCCCCTTCATTAAAATAGGATTTTTACCTACATGAAAAATAAAGCACGAGTTGATCCTGCCACTAAAGAAGCGTTCAATGAAACATGAAAGACCAGATTTTTAAACTTTTACACGGACTTAAAACTTGTTTCTCTGACCTTATTACTTGCCAGGCGCTGCAAGCATCAAAACTCTTGCAATCCTCTTCCTATTCTGGAATCGATGATTGGGTACACGTAATCCTCTCCCGAGCGGAGAATGTATTTCATAAATTTGCAGCATGAACTGCTACATGAATTGATGATTCCGGGAGATGTCCATTCCTTGGGTAGCAAACTCCGTTAGATTTCGGGAGACTATTCAAAGCATCATTTAAACTACTTTGAAATATATAGTATTCATATAATTACTTTACTCGTATGGCGAGGTTACACCAAATTGGCCTCTATGCTACCTAACCTACAGTATTTTTTTTAAAAGTGCCTCGAAAGATAATGGCATTTCGCAGTGGGTTCCCACGGGTAATCGGAGGTACTGCATTTTTATAATATTACACTAACAATGAAAAAGAATGTACTAAAAATAACTTAAATATAGAAAAATAAATAAATACATCGAAACAAATCAGCAAATATAGACACAAGATAATCAGTACAAACATTACATACAAATTAATAGGCAGTTGATACGTACGCTGATACGTTGATAGTTGATAATAAATTATTTTATGCGCACAACTAGACTATAAGTGTATGAAAAGCATAAAGGATTAATTTGATACAATGGAACAATCTCTTCTGAGACGTAATTTTGAATTATTTTACTGGAATATCGAAAAAGTGTTGTGAAAATTAGCTGATATTACCTTTACGAAAATAGATTCCAAATATCTCGTGGTGAAATGTAATTTAGATTACGTGAAAGAACAGTTGGAATCGTATATGTCGGGAAGATTTTCAAAAGTTGGTGAACTAGCGTATGAACTGTGAGACAAAACTAGTAGAGTAAAAGTAAAAGAAAAACGCCTCAATCCGGAGATTTTACAAATTATCCTCGAATTTCCCGACGAATCCGGGAGAGTTGCCAACCTTGGGTGTAAGCCTACTGAGATAATTACATCGCTCACTTTTGTTCAAAACCCAGATGGTAATTGTACTCTAGATGGTAATTAATATCTACTCGTTATGAGCGGTAAATACATTAATAATTACTAGTTGCTGTGCACATACATGTATAGTTCAATCTTGCAGTACAATATTTCAATAAAAAGTCTACAGTGGATCTAAATGTGAGAAAGCCTATGACTTAGTTAAGTTATAATATAGTATCAGTACTCAGTACCTAACGGATCATCGGGATAAAGAAATGATATAAAAGAAGAAATATGAAATTAAATTCACTAGTTAAACTTTAAAGCTCGCAGTAATCTTGCAATAATGCAATTGTGTAATTTTATGTTTTACAAAATAAAGTTTAAATGAAGTCTTTAAATTCCAAGGAAAACCTACGAAATTTTTCATTATAAGTTCTAAACTACCTACTACTAAAGTTCTAAACTACTACTACTAACTACTAAATATGACATTGATGGTTGCATGAAATTTATTTTACTAACCGAACACACAATCAGAATGTTGTAGCAGTGCAACTTATGATTATATGTGGTAACATTTGGAAATTCGAAATCTATGCTCACACTTTTCTAGCAGAGGTGTTTTCGCACACATTAATGTTAGCCACTGTTATTGAAAATCTTACTTTCTGATGTGAAGTGTGCTCCAACTGAATCTTAATTCTAGAGAATTCATTCCCTCCTCTAGAAAATCTTTGAAATGAACAGAGAATTTCCAAATGTATTAGAGGTTTAAAACTTCCTTTCTTACATGTACATGTGTTCACCTTGAATTAAATTGTTTCTGATAACTTTTTCTTCTTTTTTCAGGTAAGAGTCCAATTTCCTTCAACAAGAAAACTAACTAGTTAGCAGACAAGCTCAACTTCATGCGGTGTGCATTCAAGAAGGATACGGCTTTCAAATTACAGAACGTGGTCAGTACTACATTCCTATTTAGTATCTGAAAAATGGTACATTCTTATGAAGTAGTTCATTAAAATATCATGGTTGCACCTATTAAATGGAAATGCGTTTTTCAATATTTTTGAATTATCTGGAACGCACACAGAAGAACGAAGAATATATGCTCTTGTTTTTAATCTTACACAGAAATGAAATGAACCACTAATACTGAAAAATTAACCACTTTTGCAGCTACTTGAAGAGGTATCAAAGTTTACCTGCTACATTAAATCGATTCGGGGTAACTTTGAATAGATATCTCGTTCTCGGACTGCCATGAAGGGAGTTACTAAACAATCATCTTGCTCAAACGATCACGAAGGGCGTTCACGTTCGAAAATCTCCATTTTTTTTCGATAAAGTATTATGCTTAGAAAGTTTAATTGATGTTTATTTTGGACGTATTCTCCATGAACACTAACACATACTGTGCGACGTCGCGACGTTCTATATTCCATGCATGCTGAGAACACTTCTTTAGAGGTGCGTTTTTTCCCACTGAAAAAAAATCGTGGTGCGTTCAAGTTCTGACGTCTCCAAATTTTTATCAGCATAGAGTGAGAAGAGAGATCTAGTTACACTTTGATGATGCGACCTAAATTTAGAAATCTGTTTCTGACTTTGCAACGTAATCCTTATAACAGCGCCATAAGGAGCGTAAACATTTTATAGTCCTAGATTTAACTTGTCAAAGTATCTATTTGTCTTATTTTAACTGTTTAAATTTCTCTCCTATTATATTCAGATCAGCCAAAGTAGCAGGGGGTCGCTTAATACGAGAAACGTAAATAAGAGCTACAGTTTTTCAAAAAGACAGCAATATCAGTAAGAGACAGATAAGCGATGACTTTACAAATCCTTGACGTAACAACTTTTCCCGTATGCTGAGGCAAATGATATGAACATGATCGATATACACCTCAATTTACTGGAATCGCTACGACATTTTTTTCATTAACACTTTCAGCTAATTATAGCATAAAATATATCGGTGTTAGTGTGCCTGCACGAAACATCGGCCTTTACATGCCTTTATTTATGGTGTTGTTATTGGAGACGCATAAAGGTGACGGTTACAAAAATGACCGTGTAAATCTTATTGGAACCACGGCATAAATGCCGCTGCAGGAAATATCGTCGTTTTCTCGCTCTGACTCTAGAGCCTGTACTACATGTTCATGGCGCCGTTATTTGAGTCCCTTAAAGGTGACAGTTAGCAAACTTACAGTGTATGTCTCTTTGAAACTCTCTATCGTCCCTCACGTGTAAGCGGTAACCCACTGGGAATCTGACTCGGATAATGTCCTCGGATGAGTATATAAAGCGATTGGCGATCTCCTAATGGCCATAAAAGCACAATTCAAGTAAATTTCTCCTCTCTTACCATCACCACTCATTTATCGCTCCTAATTTTCCTTCTCTTCCAAACACTTTCCCTTTTCCTCATCACAGAATCACTGCCCTATTTCAACTCCTTCCTTCTATTCGTCATGTCCTACCCACTTTAACTCTCTAAACTTCCGCGCGTTTTGTTTCTCTATTCCCTCCCCTTTTAGTTACTTTCTCTTTATCTACCATCTCCAGATTAAAGCTGATAATCTCCTCTCCTTTTATATGAGCATCCCTTGCCTCCCTTTTTCGTTCTCCTTTTTGCCCGACTCCCCTCTGCGCCACATTCCTTCTCCTTTTTCGTCTCCACTCGGACGAAGATCCTTATCATCCCTTATGCTCCGTTTATCTTGGAGAACGATGCGATATTTTTGCCTCCTCTCAGTTTTAGGGTTCGTGGTTCTCTATTAGGATCACTTTAGATGAAGAGCTATGCTAAGGTTTATAGAGAAAAATAAGTATCTAGCATGCTAGTAGTATCTAGTATAATCAGGGGTGGGAATCAGGAGTCTGAAAGCCACATGTAGTTTTCGTGTCATCCATTTTCTCTCATCTTAAAGGCACATAGGTTTATTACTATGTTTCGTTATAAGTAGTAAGCAACGACAGATAGTGGAAAGTAAAGGATTACCCTGACGTTCAATAAATACGGTGAAAGGTTTAATATAACAATGGGAAATCTCAGTAGACCCTAGGAAAGGTTATGCGAGATCGATAGTAATCAAAGATGCTGTACATCATTATATACCCATACACACCCAAATGTATACATTTTCTTGTCTGTATAAAATGATAGATGTACAAACAACAACCGTTAGACGACAGCAGTTCACAACTTGACACCAAGAGATGTGAGTAGTAGAAGAAGAAAACCAAACAACAGATGGATGAGAGACATCGTGAAGTGCTTAGGGAAAACTTGGCTTAGAGAAGCACAGAATAGAGAAAATTGGAAAACGCTTAGGACGGTCTATATTCAACGCCGGATAGAAAATGGCTGATGAAGATGATGATACGATGAATACCCGTAGCAAGAGTGATATATTGAAATCCATTTGTAGGTCAGTAGTCTTTGGTCGATTGGAGAATAATAGTGAATATGGAAAGGTAGTAAACTTACGATTATGTATACTTACATTAATACATTGAGTAAAATAGCTATGTAAGACAGATAGTTCACCAGCAGAAACTATCACGAATGTTGGAAATATTAACAATGGTGCCCACTAATATAGTGCGGCGAAAGCTTCATGTGATTTAACCTCAATGCTGACAAATTTTAATTTCACTGACATAAAAGAGAAAGGACCGCATGCTGAAAATCCCGTTAACCTTTCGCCGAAACGTGAGCGTCGTCTTGACCTACACCTCTCCTAAACCTTATTTTCCCAATCTTTCCCCCTTTCCCACCCTTTTACTTCCTTCCCAAACAACGCATTTCCGAATTTAATGCCCACTTTTCGCTAAGGGACCATCCTTCCGCCTCTCTCGTACTCCACCGTAATCCCGGCAAAACCTTTTTTCATTCGGCCCGCAGGCACCCTCTCGCGGAGATTCGCAGAAACAAAAACATCGCGCACCGGAAACGAAAGAAAACTTAATAAGGAGCACGTGGTCGTAACGAAAGTAAAACCGAATCCCCTGCTCGAGCTGCTTTAGCTCTCCCTTAGTCTAGATTGCTCCTTTTTATTTATTTTTCATTTCGTCCTTTATATCCCTGGTTGCGTCTTTCTCTCCGTTTCGAAAAATGCCGTAAGATTCCTAAAATGTCTCACCGTTCCGTTCCTTTTCTCTCGCAGTCCCTTTTCCACTCACAGCGGGTCTTTTTTGGGATTTTTTTTTCCTTGCGTGATGTTCATTCGGAGGTCGCGTGAGCTGAAAAGTTAGGGGATGGCTGGTTTGGGAGTTGAGGCTCTCCTTGTTTGCTGGGGTGTGTGGAGCTGAGAATGAAGAGGTCCTTGGCGAAGAAAAGGCTTTCAAGTAGGCACTGCCGAGGAATGGGATAACTTCAAAAGAAATCTCGGAGTCTGATTACCGGCTTTTTATTTCTGTTTGGGGAATTTTTCGCTCCCTACACCACATTCCATTCTTTAATCTCCCTCCTGACGTCATAGGTCACCTTCTTTCCGCCCTTATATCTTTTTCTATCAGGAAGACAATTCACGGAATGTATATTGGGTCAGTAGTCAAAAGGTTCATCCAGCTTACTCAACTATTGCCGGAATATATTTTGGAGTGGTGTTATCTGTATTCGATTTCAAGTTAGATGACCGTATTTTTTTAGAAATATGGATGAATCCGTACGTTTATATAAATGAGTGACTAAATTTATGCATGTATTACGTATACATATATTTCTCTGGTAGTTTAATTAATCAGCATTGACAAATATGCTTATATAAAATATTATTACAGAATCGTAAGAGGAATAGCGAGTAACGTATAAATGGTATAAATTGATGAATTATTATGAGCCTATAATTTGTAGACGCAGAATGTATGTTTCAGAGCAAACTTAACGTGATTAATAAATGTTTGTTTTCTGTTGCTATCCTCGTAAAAACAGATCATATATGGGCTGTGATTTCTAAATTCTATATAAATTTTAGAAGAACAGAGGGAAAACAATTTACATGTGTTACGATGAATTTGTATTTAAAAATCTTCAATTATTATTCTAAACCACTAACTTATAACAAAATGATATTTAAGTATAGATTAGAGGTTCCGGTAGGCTAGAAATAAATTTCGTTAGATTCTTATTATATCAAACTAAATTGAATATAAATTGCTGCAAAACTTTATGTACATCATGGACTAAATAAAATACAAGCAATCAAGCTGAGATATGATCGGCAAAACGAATTTGAAAGGCACCGGCAGCCGTCATTCCTGTAACAAATGTTAGGACCGTGCTTTTCCAACGCATAGAAGTTAAGCAATGGAGAAGAACATTGACGTTACAATGTGCAAACGTTTAAGGAGAGTGGTAAAGAAGGCATTGCGCGATAAGATTTGCCTCTAAGCATTATCCCAATGAGAAATAGGGAAGAAAAATTTATGGAAGGACCGGAACTCGAACCCGGACTTCCCACTTCCCTAGTGACTGCCCTAGATTCTGAGGTATCTTGCCAGAGCACTCAGGGAAAGGTTAATTGATGAGGGCAAGTGGTTTGTCTAACCAATCAACTGTGGAACGGCAGAAGATCCTGGTTTGAGTCGTGGTTCCATAAGACATATTTCATGCCAGTTTCTCTTTGAGAATCGTACGCTACTATCGTAGGCTACTATTCTCAACATAAAAAATAAATCAGTAAATTTGTTATATTTATATCGCCTTAGGAAACTAGCGTTCCTTGGTATGAACACATCAGTTTACATGTCTAACCGTTGTATTATTAACGTAATCTTCGAAAGAATTTACTCTTCCATCCAAAGCCCAAATATATCAATTCTGAAATGACGTAGGAAAAAGCAATTTTTTACCCAAAGTCTAATTCCCGTATGATAACCAGACACTTCCCAACAGCCCTTTGCGTTTCTGAGGACAATCGCGGGTGGTACAATCTACAAAAGGAAAATCTCTCCTAAATGTAATCAACTTCACCAAACTCTCGTTTTGGTTCGAGCGGAAAAAACCGTTAATCTCGCCGTTAAATGTGCCCCGCGTACAAACTCACGGACAAACGCACCATCTCGCGGATATTTCTGTAACCTTCTCATGCATAATTGATGGAGGAAGACTTTCCTCCTTTAACCTCCCTTCTATCCTAACGACGCACCTTCTAAAATGACTACTCCCTTTTTCCCCACGGATTTCCACCTTCCGGCGCTGATTCCGCATCTTACGGAGGATACCGCGACAAGTTCATAACAAATTGAATTTTGATTGGCTTGTTAATAATGAAGGCGGAGATATTCTGCAGGGGTTGGTGTGAGGAAGATGGAGAAGAGAAAGCATCCGTCTATAAATAAGGGCACGAGCTTGTAAGGGTTGGAGGGAGAAAGGATAATACGAGGACGAGGGCACTGTTGCCACCATTTACAAGCAAGGAAAACGTTTAGTAATTGAGGGGATAGAGCTTACGAAGATGTGAACTAAATGTTGCGTTCTCAGAGGAGGGATTTAAAGCAGCCAAACATGAACGATTATAAAGAAATATGGAAAGCTTGTGCATACAGTAGTGGAGAATAATGATGAGAAGGGTGAAATTCTTCTTCCTTTCAACCAACAAACCATGAAAGAAAGTTGGAACACGGCTGTTAATGAATAAAATACTCCGTAAGCTGTATATCGGTCCATCCTCTTGAAGAGGCCCCCTGGTGATGGAGGCATTGCCTCTGATATATAGATTGGGACTTCCCAGAAATTAGTAATACAGAGCTCTCCGTTGGTCTCTTAACGCGAGTTCCGCCTGCCGAAATACGGATTTCGGAGTGTTTATAAACCTCTAATAAACCAATGACATTATTTTGAACTAAAGGAAAAGAGCAAAGTCATTATCTATACACATTGAGGTGTGCGCCTAAAAAACGAGGGTAAACTGATTTTTTTCACATCATAGGCTATTTTAAACTTATTAACTTTTTAAACTTATTAACTAATATAATTTTAAACTCATTATTAAATGAAAAACACGGCCGAATTCAGGAGGATAGTGAAGTACCTTTTCACGGATTTCGCCATAATACAATTTTTCTTCGTTTCTACGTCCCAGCCAATATTTATCAGTGATATAATTCAATTCTCCGTGGAAATCATCCTTTGTGGCCAAATTTTTCTGAGTTTACAGAATCTTTGGGGAGACTTAGGAAGTTGTTTGGCTACCAATACATACCTGACCAAAATATAATCGATGAATTAGGCAAATTCCGTGCTTGCAAAAGGCTTTTATGGTCGTTTACCTTATTTTCATGTTGGCCTTAAGAATGTTTCACACGTCATTCCCTTCCTAATATGCTGAGAGAGAGAACCGTACTCTAACTGAAAATAACAAATTGCATTCACAATTTAATGTGTGAAAGAAAGAACCGAGAAATTTCTACGCCGAGCAACAAATCTCTCACTTTTCTCAACAATTCTCAAGTTTTATAAACATGAGCAATTTTTCTCATCGTCATAACACTCCGTTTCAAATTTCGGTAAAACAAAGTTCGGTAAAGTCCTCACCCTGAGAATTAAAACTTAAATTCTCTTAATAGAGTAAGACATTACAATCTCGGACGAGGTGGTGGAGATTTTTGTCTCACAAGCCGATCAGGAACTGCGAGATGATTCGGGGGAAAATATGCTAAGGTTATACACTTCGAGTAACACTATTAGAAGTGTATCTTGGCCCCCGCCGGAAAGAGAACCCGGAACCGCTTCCGCCGAAGTCGGGCGCGCTACCCACTATCTCGTAGCCTCTAGTGGCTTCTAGAACTCATTTTCTTCCGCGAATAATTTGCAAAGGTAACCAACCGGGGGTGCAGACTACACGTGCATGCCTAATACCGCACTAGATACCGAAATTTATATATAAGAGTAAGTAAGTATGCACATTTAGACTCACTTCTAACCGTTGGACTCGACTTTTTTTAACAGTATAGGAAAATTATATCTTTCAATCGCTTCTGTCATAACTGTGATAGTACAAAACTGACGCACCATTCTGTTAGTATCAATTCTTTTCCGCATGACTTTGAGCTAGGTCTTCATAACGTAAACTTTTACTCTCACCAAAAAATATTTCTGGTTTTGGCTATATATTTAAAAAGTTTACTGTAACCCTTGCTCGGTGCGAAACGTCGAAACCACGGTCGCACAGTAAAATATTCCGTGGAACGAGTAAAATTTACATCTTCTCATTTTTTACATTACATTAATAATCAGTCATTACCTCAGGGTGTAAGAGTGATGTTGTGTAATAACATTCATACGGTCATCCCTTATTTAATTCTATGAAATGAGTCCTTTGTATTACCACTGTGTAGTACTCACATGGACGCTCTCCATCTGTATCAATCTGACTCGGTGAATGAAGCAAAAGCAATCTACCTCACTCCTCATCTTTCCTGGTGAGCCTCATTCCCTCTCAAAAGTTTACGGTGCCCACAGGTAGGTTTTATGAACTTTAGACTTCCGATTGAATCTTGGTCAGGCTAACCGTTCAGTACAAGGATTGCACAAAACCCATAAAATGGTAATATAATTGTAAATCGAAGGAAAAGTTCAAAATTGGAACGGCTGGGGAAGGAAGGAGGCGCTCAAAATGGAATCAGAGGAAGAGGACGGGGAGATTGCAAAGAGCAGAAGATAGGAGGGAAGAAGGCTATTTGGCCCGATTTCTCACCCAGTCATCCCATCTTCCCTTCTTTCTTAGCTCCAATTCAAGTACACCTCCTGCCCCGTTCAGCTCGCCTGAGAGTAAGTCCGTCCGCTGCCTTTGAAGTACGCCTCCCCACCCACTCAGGGCAGCATCTTGTACCGTCTGCGCCGTGATTTAGGACCCGAGCAACCTCTTCCCCACCGTCTCGACGTCTCACATGGGCGAAGAGAGCTGATATCGAACTTTTCCCCAATGGAAGCTTCACTTTCGCTCGAGTCATTTTTTTTCGCCGGCGGAAGAAACGGGTAAGAATTTCGGAATCTCTCCGAGGGGAAAACTTTTCAGAAAGTTGCCTTTTTAGCGATGGAAATCATTATAAAAATGGAGCAATTTAATGATTCTCAGCGCCTCGATAGCCTTGGGGGTATCCTAGGATTACGCAGGATAATTTTTGTCGCCGAATGGTGTCGTAAAATCTACCGGGATTATGTTAAAGAGGTCGTCTCATCCGCCGTAGGTAATTAATGTTAGGCAAAGAGAAATCACGGATTAAGTTTTAGGGATATCACTTTTGGGGAGGCGCGGCTTATCATTGAAAGGGAAACTAATTATCCCTCAGGATTAAGTCGGATTAGGAGGGAACTTTTGTTGTCTTCTGACTGGAATATCTCCATCTTCTGCGGAAGCAAAAAGAGAATCGAGCTCGAAATATACCTGACCGAATTGAATAGAAAACAATTCAGGCTTTTAGCGACGCAGTTACCAGAGTTTGTTCCAATTCAAAATTACGAAGAACATGAATTGCATTAAAAGTCACAGAAAGAGCACTAAACGTTTTGCAGCATAAACAAATCGGCATAAATCTCTAGTGGGGGAAAATAGCTGGCTCTTATCTTAGAAATTGAGCAAAATATTATGAACTGCAGGTGGTACAAATAATGATAACAATGAAACAAAATGAAGGGCGAGATAAAGACTTCTTAGTCCCTTCTTACATTTAATCCTCTGTCATTGGATACTTATAGTAAAGAGATGGATAAGAGAGATAATAAGAGACTTATAATAAGAGATAATAAGCTTTTGGAAGATGCTAAAAAGAAAAGTCAAGAAAAGAAAGGAAATATGAGAGTTTAGAAAGAAAACTAAGCATAACCTTAGAAAATGTAAATAAAACCCTGCCGGAAAACTCTCACCAGAAGGGTGAGCGTGTAAAACCTGCGAAAAGCTACTGAGAGGAGCTACTACAATTTAATAAGAAGGCGAAAAAAAGAGAAAGGAAACTGTCAGTAACGAGCCTGAGAAAAACATAAGCTGCAGAATCCACAGAAAATAAGAGAGGTGAATTTACATAAAATGAAATTTCTGATTGAAACTAACTAAAAAAATAACAAAGCAACGAGGAAAAAAACAAGGAAATGTCAAAGAACAGACACATTTGGCTTCTTAACAAAATTATGAAGAAAAAAGCTTTGTTAGATATAGCAGAAAAACATTTGGCACATCCGTGAAATAAAATTGTGCTCAAAGCAATGCCGATTTCTGATGCGTGACCACGCTGCAAATATTTGGCAGAAAGAGACATGTAAAAAGAGCAGTAAAAACAGTGCCTTTTTGAAGTCAAAATGGTAAATTTAAGCAGAGAAATGACATAACGCAGAGAATCACATTCACATGGTTGCTGAGGAGTCACTAAAGGTTACTGAAATTTAAGAAGAGAAAATTAAGTACGTTTAAGTAATATTTCTGACGTTTTATTTGCGTACTTACACAATAGATAAGAAATTCATTTTCAGCCCTAGCATGAAAATTGGAAAACATAGCAATCTAAACTAGATTTCAATCGAATACAACAACACGCACAGACAAACTAAAAAGTGTTATCTCCAACAACGCATACATCTATTCATTTCAGGCACTATATGAAGAGAAATTTGTACCATTATTACAGAATTTCATTCAAAGATACCTGTTTTACGGCGAATCACTCCCTTAAATAACATGCTCTGATAAACAAGAGTTGCCTTCACTAAAACCGTACGAAACGGAATCTAGTAAGATCCCAAGCAAATGTTTCACGCACCAAAAACTTTTCGCCGTGAGTTAATCATTGTTCCGACACTCAATTCTGTAACATTAGCTTAGTTTTTGCTTACTGTCTGGAAATTAACACGGATGAGCGGGAAGAGCGTGGGTATATTTTCATTCGATTCAAAAGCACTTTTATCGTGGAACTACCATTCAAACAATCATATTACCATTAATGTCTTAAACTGCTTCAAAAATTGTTTACTCTATCGAATGATCAAATTATGAAGCTCAAAATGATGTTATCCTTACCACAAACTGCTCAACTATGCCGATAAGATAAGAAGTACATACAGCATCGATAAAAATACCACGCGTAAAATATTTCACGTGGATTTCTTGCTGGTTTTGATACTTAACTGATAAGAACACCCACTGAGGTATTTCCATATTTGTAACTTTTCAGGTGTCTCCCTATACCCATGCTGGTAAGGCATTCTATGAAAATGGTACCGATTTCTATTCCCGGTGGGGTCACCCGCGAAATGGCCATAGTTATCGAAGCGTTTTTAGAATTACTACTACTTAACTTTTTAATAGAGATATCTTTTAGATAGATGGAAACAAATTCTAATATAAACAAAAATTAATAACATATGTATTAATTAAATTTTATTATTCAGTTACTCAATATTCAGTCAATTAAGCGTTTGTTAAATAGTTAAATATTTTATTATCGAAATAAATACATATTCGTTCCTTTCACCGCGACTTTCATTCCACCCTAAATTGTTATGTTATGAGTATAGTAGTGTAGTAATAAGGTGCCTCGACAGCTAAGGTCATTTTGCACCTTCTCAGCATCCTGGCTGTTAAATGTTATGGTAAATTTCCATGATATGATTTCTACCACAACAAAAACAATAAATATTACTTGCAACAATGCAGTGAGTTAGCCATAACTCACTGCATTGTTAGAATGTAACTGAGTCACTGCACTATTGAGCATTTACTTTCCGAATTTTCATGTGATGACATTTGAGTGTATGTGAATGGCTCAGCGAAGTTTGAACGAAGAAATTCTGGGTTAAATATCATTAGGAACAAAATATCTTTGAGTGGAACAGGTCAAAAAGATACTCGGAGTGCTTCTAGCCACTTATAGTGAGCAAGAAACGATCTTCTGGAACTTACACAAAAACATGGGAGCTCAATCGTACGAGTAAAATCTTCCCTGCGATGTAAAGAAAAGAAAAGTAAGTGTCCGTGAAAAATTTTTAAGGGTGCAATTTTCCCTCTCGTCAGGCAACTTGGCCGATAACTTTCCTCGTGTAATGACACACAGTTATGAAAAAACCGAGTGATGAAACAGAAATAGAGAAATACGGTGGTACTAACGGAGATATCGGGAAATTGGGCTGCGACAATTCTTGCTTCTGAGACCCCACTTAAGAAAATTGCACGATGAAATCAGTGTTTATTACTGAGGCTTCAATCGATATTATTTGGAATTGTATGAGGCTTGTATTTCCTTGTGGTTATTTTCTGGAAATTCAAAAATGAAAGTTTTCTTTCACCCACCATTCCAAAATTAGGTTTACCCTAGAGGTCAACCCTTAGAGGCAGCCTACGAATTTCAATGTTATTGTGTGATTGTTTTTGTTTGTAATTTTTTGATGAAAGTAATAAAATAGTTTTCTTCATCCACATCTTTTTATAAAATGCTACGCATACATACGTATGTTTACGCTACCAACCATAACTGTATCCTAGCTAAAGAAATCGATTAGAAGCTGAAAAGAAAGATTTAACTATTGCAGTTAACATTTACTTCTATTTACAATCCCAAGGAAGAATGGACTTGAAGAAAGTCTGACGGGACCGGGAATCGAACCCGGGTCTCCCAATTGCCGGTCGGGTGCTCTGTCCGTTGAGCTATCCCGGCAGAACAATTATTGGGATTGGTCTCCCAATTATTGGGAGACCCGGGTTCGATTCCCGGTCCCGTCAGACTTTTTTCAAGTCCATTTTTCCTTGGGATTTTTCCTGGGTGCGCACCATCTTGCGCAAAGTCACCCTTACCCGTTTTCCTGTGTTCTTCTGTTTACAAACTAAACTAATTCACTACTTACATTAACCAATACAATTTACATTCTCTAAATACATTTTTTCTCGGATTATATTTCAATATACCTTTTACTTCAAGAAAACATCCGTAAACATTTAAGATACTATAAATAAAACATGTTCTCTACAAACGCTTAGAAGAACGACATCCAATGTCGATTTTTCATTCAATTTCTTGACAAGCGAGCTCCCGTATGCATTTTCTACTAAGTTACAGATATCGCGGGCGAATGGATTTTTCTGAATGCACCCATCATTTCCCATAAAAGTAAATAAATAAAATATTTCAATAATAGATATTTTGTACGTTCAATTTACATAATATATTTTTACTTCCCGTTTCTTCCAACGGTCTCATCTACTACGCTAACTTCTTTGTGATTTTAAATGTTTTAGTTAATTTTGTTACAGTGCTGCTCAATAGACAGTTTCCTTCACGTATTTTGCTTTTGATATCAGAAGGTTTGCGTAGGTTATTCATATCCCCCTTATTTGTGGATGTTTTCCTTCTATGGATATATTTTCTAAGATATTAATTAAGTTTTTTACGCCCACGTATCCTTCCTAAGTTTATTTTTCAGTTTCTATTTACAATTTTTAAATGTTTTCATTAATATCTCTGATGACAGGTTAGATGGAAGAAGATAGAATTTAGCCTCAATCCAGCCTTAATAAAGACCTTATACTAGTATTCAGTAAAGAGATAGAAGGATGAATGTCACTATGGTCAGTTCAATGGAGGAAGCACTAAACTGTCTACAATCTATGGGCAGGAATACTTCCGCCCAGTATCTAATAAAAGAAAAAACAGATTTATTTTAAGATGCATACCTAGGTTCTCCATTGGTTTTCGTGCGGCTCCGTTCTTATGGGGGGGGGGGGGTGAGCCCCCAACACCACCCCTTTCGCTACGCCTCTGCGTACCACAGTAACGTTCATAATATGACAGTCAGTAATTGCGTGCACATTATTTCTTAATTCCGGTTGAATTCCCTCAATCTAAGCTCTCCCCCGAAAAATTTCTCCCTAAAGAATTTGTTGCAATAGAATTTTTCACAGCTTCGAAAGATTAGGCGAAAGAGAACCCCAAACTCCCTCCCATAAAACGGCCAATCAATTAATCCCTCTCCAGTGTCCTCTACAACAGAGGCTGCGAACCGCCGTAAGAGTTACACCCGATCCCGCCCACTTTCCAGCAGTAATCCGCGCTAAATGTTCCCCGAAGAGGACATCAAAGGAGTTGTCGCTTCGAGCGTCTTTCCCCTCGCGACTTTTATCTCGTGCCTCTCTTTCGCTCGACTCCGCAGTCAGGGCAGCGGTCGAGGGGAGGGCGGGGAACTAATTACGTCGGAAATGGACACGAGGAAAGCCGGAGAGGAAATACGAGGCCCGGGGATAGGGCAAGGAGTACCGATTTGGGAACTGCGGCGAGGCGGATTGGCAGGCTGCGTTTAAAGGGGAAAGTGAGCTGGAGCGGCCTCGAATCCGTAACGGCACACAAAAAAGGGATTTATAACTTCTGGAGACACAGCCTCCGAAAACGGAATGGCTTGCCTGTATTCCTAATGGTATTGTTTCTCAGGGGAATGTTCCCACGAGTTACGTGTTTGTTAACGAGCGAGGAGTTGGATCGGTGATTCAGTGAGCGAAAGGAAATACTTACAGCAAAGAGTCGCTTTAGAATCCTTAAAATTGCATCGCCATTTCTTTTTGAATGGAACTACTCGTATTTAGTGAACCAGAGAACAACAATCCCTCCAATAAAAAGGAATTATTCCAAGCATCACACATTTCGGATGATCTATGATATGGGATACGGAAGAAGGTGGAGGAAGAATGAGAAGAAACTACTGGTTCTTATTACAAATTTTCACCATAAGCAAATGCATCATCTGGTGACAGTGGGCACAATTCTCAAAAATGTTACACAATTACGTATAGGGAAACACTAGAACAGGTGGACAAATTCTCGTACTTGGGCAGTGTTCTATCTTGGGATGGGAGGTGTTGAGATGAGGTTCGAAAAAGATTAGCATTGACCAAGGAAACTTTTGTAAAATAAAGGAAATTGATGGCTAAGTGTCTCGATAAAGGAATAAGGAGAAGATTGGTAAAGTCCTTTGTATGGAGTGTTTTTCTGTATTGGTATGAACATTACGAAAGGTGGACGTCGAAAGATTGGAGGCATTTGAGATGTGGGTGTGGCGTAGAATGGAAAAGGTGAGCTGGGTGGATAGAAAAACAAACATATAGGTGCTAGGAATTATTGGGAAGGAGAGTGTTTTAATTGAAGTAATTAAGCACCAACAGAAGAAATGGGTGAGTCAAATATTCAGAGGAGAGAATATGCTGAAGAATGTAATTGAGGGAAGAATGCAAGAGAAAAGACAGAGGGGAATGCAGAGGTTAAAGATGTTAGATGACATAAAGGGTGGGGTAAGTTACCAGGTAGCGAAGGAAAAGGCTTTGAACAGGGAATATTAGGGCAATTAGAAAATTATTGAATACTTAGTCGTATATATTCAAAGTAATGTCTCCTCTCCCTTCTCTTAATAATAAATACTCTTCTATTTCAGCTGATTCCTTCCGGGTATGTTTTTCTATTGAAAAATCATAAGAATGACAAAAGAGATAACACACATTTTACTTCAGTAAATTCACGGGTCATCAAGGACGAAAAAGTTTTAAAAGTGACTAATTAAAGTCTAAGTAATTAAAGACTAAGTCTGAGCAATTTAGCGAATTTGGACCAATATGCAAAGTTTCAGGACGAAAATTACATTCCTTATCATTTATCTATGTAGTGACATTTGCATCGTTATCACAGGTGCAAATTACTTCTAAATTTATTTTCCAAAATAAATGAACAACTTAAACGATGAAATGAAGTAACGTGTTTATTACGACTTGCCTATTGAAAGGCTTAGCTTCGAGCCTAAGGCGGTTTAGAAGACAAAAATGTACTATTTTGTAGATAGTCACGGCACACATTAATGTGCTAACTCTTTAAGCTGTGCTCCCGGTAGTTCTCAAGTATCATCCCAATGTACACGATAAAATACAAGGTCACGAAGCACAAAAATTCTGCTTTTTTCCTAAGATACAATACCCTCTTGATAGCGCTAACTCCCCGATGAATAGAGTGGATCCTGAGCGAGGAATTCCGCCCCGAAAAATCTTTTCGCGAGAATAAATTGCACGGCGAGGAATTAATCAAGCCTTATCACTTACAGCTCAAACGGGCGAGGAATGTATTTCGCCCGTCACGAGCAGTCAAACAAAAGTTTTACCCGAAAGCGGCCCTTATTGAGTTACACAAGTAGACGCTCATACATACAAAACTCAACTCCGACAGACAACGAGATAAATTTTTCGTTCCCCGAAGAAACGCCGGATCAACAAAGTGGAATCTGTTAGGAAACAGCTGAGCGCTATCTGTCTCTGTGTAACTTAATAACATCCGAGCCCACCCTCTCCTAATACCAGCCTTCACGACATCCACACCGAAGACTAAACAGCATGACGGTTAGCGCAAGCACTTCCCCAGTTTAATCCAATCCGTCCGAAAGGGGAAATGTTCGCGGAGTTGCCGGTAAATCAGAGCGAGTCTGGCTTGAATTATACCCCGAGGTTTGACAAACGGGATCCGCCCAGCGATTCCGAGGTTCAGGTAAAGGTGACACCTCAAGACAAACAAAACGCCGAAGTAGGTAAGAAGATAAGCTGGCGATGCGACCCTCTCCGTGGATATCAAACGGAAGACGATCCGGATTCCGATAATTGTCCCCTCATGAAATGATAATGAAAGGGCTAATCTGACGAAATTCCGTATCCCAACAAATTATTCGGAACAAAGTAGGGGTTCGTCTATAGAAAGGGAGAAAGAAAATTATCGTGACATAAGATGTTGTTAACTAGTCCCTTTCCTACTTGCTCGATTTCTAAGGAACGAACTGGGTACCAAAATATTTTAAACTTTTTTCTTTTATCTTTGTTGAGACCTACTACGGTCCGCAAGTCAATCCTATTCTTTATATTTTGTCTCTTTTATTTTCTCTAATATTCTTTTATATTTTTCTTCGCCTCTTTCCTGTTTTATAAAGTTCTGCTGTTGTCTTTAAAGTTTAAACACCTCATATTAGAAGTCTTTTATGAAGTTATGGATAGTCCCGGTATTTCTACGTAAACTTTAATAGATTTTAACTAGCGTTAAATTTAAGGCAATGTATAATTCTTTGATAGAAATGCAGTGAAGGTTATAGTTCATCTTCATGCTAATCCATCATACGTATATAAGAAATAAACATTAATCTTCACTTCTAATCGATCAAGTCAATTTAACACTGATCTATAACCGAAGAGAACATTCATTTAAGCCCATCCTAAGTCTACATTAAAGTATCGAGTTTTCACCTCATTGATGTTATGATTATAAGATTAAGTGAGTCGTTTGCTAATATTACATTTTTCCTACAATACATTGTCAACGCCTATGATCTTACAACTTAATGACATACATACAATATGAAATGAGCTTCTTTTTCAGGCTTAAATAGAGGACACTCACACTACCTCCTCATTAATTTTGAATTTTATTTTTAGTGATGTATATCTTTGACACATATTCTTCTCTTAGATGTGTCAACCGATTAAAATGTTCCAAAACAATAGTATATTTGAAATTTTTACATTCTTCATCGAAAAGTATTTGGTAACATTGTTGGACCATCTTAAGTATATTAGTTGATAAAGTTTTTGGTGGAATATTCATATTATCTTTTAGAATAAAGTAGGAATTTCAGATGGAAAAGGGTTATGGTGACTTGGCACCACGAAGGAAAAATTTCTAAGGAGAAACGGACGCGAAAAATCTGACGGGTCCGGGACACGAAACCGGATCCTGTAATTGCTGGTTGGTTGCTCTTTCCAATGAACTATCCGGCCTGAACATTTACACCCGCTATTTCGTACTAAGTCTCCCAAACGGCATGTTTTATTGTTCTCGCAGGAAATTTCAATAGATAGAGCAATCAACCAACAATTGGGAGACCTGGGTTTGAGTCCCGAGCCCGTCAGATTCGATTTCTCCATTGGAAAGATGTCCAAATTTAAATTTCTGAAGTAAGTCTCCAAGGTATTTCCAAATAGGTCTTACTTTGGAAAATTCTTAAAACATCTATATTAATTAACATTACAGACCTTTTTTTATAAATTCATTCCACGCTATAACTTTGGTACTGGTATTCCGTTTTCCTACAACTGGATATTAGATGAGGTAATTATGCATAGCATATCATTTTCCTGTCTTAAAATCCATGATAATGCGTATATTAATGTGATATATTTTATTATAATTAATCTACTTGATTAATCACAAGTCACAAGCATATACTTTAGTTTTTCCTCATATCAAAAGACATAATTTCCACATATGAAAAAAAAATTAATATTACCTTTTAATCTTCTTCAAGTAGAAATTCCGTCTCTTAACATTCTGTACAATAAGTACGAGAGGAAGATGACGTAATTTCTATCTCGATACCGAATCGTTTGGAATCTTCGATAGTTAGAGCGCGTTTTGCACGAATGCGTCCGTAACCTGATCCCACCGGTGACGTCGCCAATTACTCGTGCGAGAACCGAGGATTTTGGAGGAAAAAAAGTCAAAAAGTCCTCCGCGTGGAACACGAGGAATTCTATAAGTAAGCCAATGATTTACGCCTCCGCATAAATCTCCCGCGAGATCTCCTAATAAGGTCGGAAACTTCCGTGGGCGGTAATTAAATCAGCGCAAATTGGGCCCAGACGAGTAACAAGATACTGGGCCCCACCCACCCATCAACAAAGGCCTGCTTCGAAATACAATACACGTATGAATCGCTAGTGAAACCGGAAAAATTATAGGTGCTGAAGGGGCGCCATAATTCAATCAAGGCCGAAATTGGATAGTAATACTAATAAAACATCTTTATTAAAGGCCAGATTGAGACTTCATAGTCACTTTCTACATCCAACCATCTGTCCTGGAATAGTTGAAAGAAAGATTTACCTTTCGGGAGATACAAAAAAGAAAAAATCTCCAAATGAAAGGAGGTATTACGTTGGTTTAAAAAAGAACTAAATCTGAACCAAGGGGGAAAAAATCCTCCAGGAAAACGCCCACAAGAAGGGGTACGTGAAAACCTGCGTAACCCTACCGATAGCAGCAAATAAAATTTGATGAGAAGGTGGGAAAATAAGGAATAGGAAACTGTCACCAACAAGCCCGGAAATAAAAAAAAATAAATGGAAAATCATACAGAAAATATGGGATACTGACTTTAAATTGTTTATTTATTTGCACCATAGGACTACAAATAGGCTCCAGGCCAGGTGGTAGTCATCTTTTCAGGGGGAGAAGGAAATACAATACCCTGCCTGGTAATCACCCAAGTCGGGAGGGAAACCCCCCAAAACCTCCCGAAGGCAGTACGTCATAAATATAAAAGAAAATACAAGTAAACGATACCTACAATTAATACAATATAATAAAAACTTATAAAACAAAAAAGAAAAAANGATTCGACAGCAGCGTTACGGCTATGATAAAGTCCCTCGGGTGGAGTTCGCTACAGGAGAGAAGATCTGATTACCGACAGAAACTTTTCGAAAAACTCGTCTGCGCAGAATTTTCAGAGGAAGTCGAGGACATTGTAATTCCGGTACAGGAAGAACGCGACCTTCGAGAGGCATCGACCAAGCGTTACAGAGAAATAATCGCAAAAACGGATAGTTATTTTTGGTCGTTCTTTCCACGTAGTATTAGAGAAGCCAACAGGATAGATTAGGTACGAATATCTGGTGTTGACACACCCCCTGCCACACGCCATTTGGCGGCTCGCGGGGTAAGTTTCTAAATCTAAATCTAAATCTAAACCAGAAAAGAAAGGTAGAGGGTATTTTCTTACTACGCATGACAGTGTTCATCCGACCCTAGGGTGTCGGGTATGACCAGGATTATATGGCAATCAGAGTAAATTTATGCTCTGGATGGGGAAGGTGATAGTAAAATTTATTCTTGGCTCAGTCCTACACTTACTGCGATTTTCTCTCTCTCTCGTTGGCCTTTTACGTAGACAAAAGCGAAACAAAAACTTGACGAGGATTATTAATGGGCCCGGCCGTGGGTGGATGAAGGCGGTCACGTGAAGAGGATTAAGGGATGGAGGCAAAAGATGAAGACGTAGAGCGCCATCCTAGTTCTTGAATCTCATACAATTTCTTACCACGTTTTCATCTGCGAAAGCAGCAGACAATTTCGGAGGCATCGCTCTTTCGCATATCTCAGGAGTTTTTTTTCTCCGACGGTGACGACTTTTCCTTTATTTTCCGTAGGGGTGTAATGGATAAGGATTAAAGTGCCGCGGTTTAACTTAGAGCCTCTCCCGTAACCTAGGACGGCGTTGCTTAATTAAGGAGAAGAAAAGATATCGTGTCTCTCATTCGCCAACTGATTAATTTTGAGATCTGATTCTTTAACGGTGTCTACGTGCGGCGAGTAGGTAATTTCTGATCTCGAAGTCTTGTAGATACTTTCATCAGTACCGTAGGACGCATCAGCAAGCGGCGAATGGTTTGCCTCAAAAATAGATCGCACAGGATTTTTCCTGAGGTTATATTTACTTGCCTC
The DNA here is from genome assembly GCA_000376725.2 of Ladona fulva. Taxonomy (NCBI): domain Eukaryota; kingdom Metazoa; phylum Arthropoda; class Insecta; order Odonata; family Libellulidae; genus Ladona; species Ladona fulva. Next base: position 375,584 of record KZ308258.1, read on the forward strand.
CCAACCGGTGTGTCATTCGTAAGCTTATTATACGAAATATGTTATTGCAATATTATTGTATTGTAGATATTGTATTACTAATTTAATTTATTTTGGTTTACAGCACTGTGTTGTGGTACCAAAGTGATTGGATCCGATCTGTATTAAGTTGCTCTCCTGATTTGTATGTCATTTATGTACAGACTTTACTAGCTATTGTAGAAGTGGCAATGACTACTGATCCTTGTATTAACGGAATACAGTTCGTCTAGTAATAATACTTTCGTTACTATGATAAATATGCAATGCAACAAGTACACGGTTCTGGTGGCAAGAGCTATAAACACAAAATCCACAAAATCTTCCTAAAAATGCGTCACTAGTCGTAATAAACAATAAGAGAAAACCCATATCATGGACAATAACAAAATGTAATTGAATACTTACAACGTTCATCACAAAGTCCATCACAACGCGTTGCAGCTCGCAAGCCAATAACCATGTCCAAATTCAACATATCAGCCGTCCCACCACGACCATTACCACCATAGAAGGTATTGTTCGTGGTGAAACCTCGGCGAACACTACCTCCAATGGTGGCAGCGTTCGTGGGTGGTGGTGGAATATAAAATTAATGTAAAAGGAACACAACACGGTAAGCAAGTAAACGTAAAGGTTGAATTAATTAATTCATGTACCGTTAACAGAGAAATGTTTATGAGAATTGGATTGTATAATCTAACCTCGTAGGTATTTTGAGGTGCATAGAATATTATGGCTTAGCCTTGTAAACGACAAGTCGTGATAGTTGCCTAATTACCTGTTACCTGTTGATAGCATAGCCATATTAAAAGCTCTACTTCTTTATACAATGCTTTCAGACGGCTGGATAGTACACTTTTATCGCTAATTTCCTCCGTATGCATAGTTACTAGCGTTTTAAATTGAAAGCGAACATAACCTAAATGATTCCATCAACGCAAGTGGTGGGTGGAAAATAATATATTTCCAGCTGTATTTTCCATGTATTTTAATAGGAAGTGTTATTGCTCGGGGAGGAAATGAAAATTCCTTTCATCCTAATTGCCTATTATGGCGAATGACGTCATTTTAGTAGGATTTTCATTTAAATCCAGTACTACAGGTGCGCAGATATTTTAAACGTCCTGAATAACGAGTTCACATTCATAACAAATAAATATAAAATTAATAAAAATAAAGAATGATAATGAATAAACTGAATGGTTAAAGAACAAAAAGATAATTAAAAATTGAATGATTTGTTAACTTCATTAACGACCCATTACGCATTCAATTAAGTTAACTCAGATGAATGCAATAAAGTTACGCTGTCACCGTGTTTACCGTAGGATATCAAACAATTTTTGACGTATTATAAGCGTAAGCATATTTTTTTCGACCCTTTCCCACTGCTTTAAAAACTTAATGTTGAAGATACGAGGCAGTGAGATACAAGGGTACAATGTACAAGGGTACAATGTACAAGGGAACAAAAATGTCGCCAGAAAACTATCTTATATGAATATGATGTAATGAACAAAGTCATGTGAATAACTAATCATGATGGCATATAACGTTAATATAATAACTAAATAAATAACTTTATTTTTTTTCAACTTTCAATGAAATAATTTTTAGAGTTATATTTCATTTCTTTTGCATTATCCAAGCATTTTTTTAAAAGTTACAATTATTCTCAAGTAACACCTGTATTTTTCTTCCCTCCAGATGACGAAAATTTACAAATATGAACTTGGTGATAGAATTTGTGAGTTTAGTAATCCACACGTTTCATATTTTCTGTAATTTCCGCAGGTGTTTCACCTTGTCCTTCTCTCTGAGATTATTTCTACTGAAGAGTTTTTTTATCATAAGTTGCTCCCACATAAATACCAAATCTTTATATCATATATTTTGCCTTATAAACCCATTTCATCGCAAGGCTCCCATATGTGATATTGCAAATTTCCGCTTATAAATAACAAATTATATACACCAAAGAAATCATACTTAGCAACACTATTTTTGCAAACCATTTATTACTTATTATTTTCATTAACATGAGCATTGCGATATCAACGTTAATTTAGCAACAAAAAGAGGTAGTTCCGTTATGTTTTTAACAATAAGTTCAATTTTGGTTAGTATATTTTAACTAAAACTCCGTAGGTATCGTAAGCGTCCTAGTATGTGAAATAATTCTAGGTCTAAATCTTCAGTCTTTTAAACCAAAATTATTTCAAATATTGTGTAATTATTTACGCTTATCCAGATGAATGTAGAAAGTGATATGTTTATTGCAACCGCGTAATGCACAAGGATCGTTATAGTGCATTTAACACTAAAAAATTACGCGATAGTAGTAGTATTGTTAGAAGTGACTTCTGAGGTCAATTCGCACTCATTGATCCCCACCTGAAATCGAACCCGGGACCGATTTCACCAGAATCAAAATCTTCGTCCACTCGACTATCTGGGGGCCCAAGAAACGCGACCAGAAATAGATTGTCTACAAATAAACAATACACCAATGTTCCCATTCGGTGACAAATAAATATATCGTAATACAACAAAAAGTAAGGGATGTAATTAGGATGAATTGCATACTATATATTGTGAAGATGGCGTTCCACCAAATATCACCAAGGAAGACTAATTTTATTTGATAATTAGCTCTGTTTTGCTGTAAATCTGTGCTTCCCGAGAACCAACATTGAAGTTAAACCTAGTACCTACCTGAATACATGACTATGGGTTAGATATTTCTTTCTATTCTCAATTTTATCTATTAATTAGAATGATTTTTAACGTGAAAGAGAATGAAATTATTTTTTACAGCATCATCAGTTATGCGATCACGGAACTATTTCAATTGAATAATAACAATAAAATTCTATAAAATCGTTAACAACAATAATACCCATATGACAATAGTAATAAATATTAGCATCAGAATAACTAGGTACTGGAGGTAGGAGATGAGCTTTGGCGAGAAAAAATGTTAGGAATGGTATCCGAAAGCTGAAAAAATGAAAATAGCTTTTACTTTGCCAATATAACTTTGAATTACCTAAATATACACGCAGAGTAAGGAAATTAATTAATCTACTCGTTTACAGCCCAAAAAAAGTTTAAATTAGCGCTCAAACAACGAGTTTGCTAATTGCTTAAAATTACTGAAGGAACGATTCCAAAATGCTTCTCAAATACCGCATGATTTGGACGGGAAACGTTTCAGAATCAGAAATATCGGGAACACACCAAAATTTCATCCGCTCGCCGATAATTAATTGTTTCGATGGCGGATGCCATTCTAATTGGAGAAAATATCCATCCTCGCATTCGTCGTAAATCACGAGATAAACATTTCGCGAAATTGTTCGCAACAAGTTCCGGGGAAATAAACGGATTAGCGCGCAAAGTAAAGCGGGGGAAAATTTACGAAAATAGGGAATGTGAGGAGATTTAATATAGGCGTGGAGGATAGGAGAGGAATTTTTGGCCCAGCGCGGCGTAGTTGTGAGAGCCATCCCGTGTTATTTCCACGTCACTGCGGAAGAGGGCGCGCTAATGAAAACGCTAATAACGCGGCACGGCTGACACGCCGAAATAGGAGAGAGTAAGAGAGAAAATATGGGAGAGAGGTGGACAAGGAGCGGCGAAACTACGCATGGCTGAGAATTTAAGTAAAGGGCGTTTGTTCATGAATGTGTGAAGGTACGGACGCTGATACGCAAGATGTCATATTGAGTACGCGCATCGTTTCAGTGATGTACTCCTCTATATTTTCCAGTAGGATAGTTAATGAGTGGCTTGCATTTACGACTTTCTTGCGCGAACCCTCCATTTCTGCTACAACCAAACACCAAATCTTACTTGAGTATACTGCGTCAATCCCTTGAAGAAACGGACATGAAAAAAGTCTTACAGGACCGGTACTCGAACCCGAATCTTTCACCGTCCGGGAGACTGCTCTAGCCAATTGAGCTATCGCGCCAGAACAATTAGGCAAGCCGTTGCTACTTAGTCAAACGAACCACTTGCCTGCCCACAAAGTACCCCAAACGGCATGCCTAATTGTTCTGACACGATAGAACAATTGGCTAGAGCAGTCACCAGGAAAGTGGAAGACCCGGGTTCGAGTCCCGGTCCTGTCAGAATTTCTTCATGCCCATTGCTCCAAGTGAATATTCCGAGGTGCACACCTTAAGGTGTAAAGTTACGTTTCGCGTTTTCCTCATACTGCATTACCTAGTAATAAATTCTTCTTCGTTGATAAAATTTTGGATAGCATAGATAACAATATTAGGTAACGCTACTTCCACTACTTCCACTTTAACTCTACAGCTGCAAAATAAGGACTTGGATATAAAAAAATCAGTTATTTTTTCTCCATCCTTAACTTTCCTTCCCATTCAGTCCATAGATTAATAACGTTTTCGATACTAAACAAAATTATAAATATTAACCAATAGAGAATCTGTGGGTAACACGATTTAATGACTAGAATTCTGGATTCTGTATTTTTCGAAAATTGCTTCGTGAATTCTATCGAAAGGTTTTCCTTGTCAGATTTATGTAAGGGCTGTTCGTTTACAGAAAAACGTAATTAATGATACTTCTCTTGACTTTTGAATAGCACATTAAAGGAGACCTTAACTGGCTACATTAAAAAGCACGAAAATAATCTTATTTCGAAATTTGCGTCAGTCACAACCAAAATGATCATTTTTATTTATGGAAGGAAAATTCAAGCATTAAGATTAAGCGTTTGCTCAAAATTATTCGAAAAAATAACTTAAAAAAGGACAACATTAAAAAAAATCCCCTTTTAAAATTCCCCCTAAAATTGCTGCTTATCACATTTGCATAAAATAACATTCATGAAAGCTTCTGATCAATCTTCGAAAATAACTAATTAAAAATTCGATCGAGATGAAAATGATAGTTTTATGAGTTATAATTTACGGCAATTACTACTGAATATTTTCAACGAAGCATTATATTAATCACGAGATGAACTGGCGTTAAATCAAGCTATTCTCAACGGCCATTAAATGATACAGCGTTGAATTCTGTTTTTTCAGTACTCATAAATGTGATAAAGATTGATCTATAGCCATTGTGTATGCAGAATCGTTGAAAGCAATTAAATTTTACTTTCACCTTAAAACGTTGATCAACCTGATGACCTTTCGCTTCGATCACTCGTCGAATTCCAATATGGAATAAATCACGCAGAGCTTAAATAATTTTGGGAGAAATTTTATTACGGCTGAACCAAAACGTATGCAATGATGCCCTTATTTAGTAGCGACGCGAAAACGAGCGTTATATAGAGCCATATTCGAAATCATTCCAGTCATATGAACTCCAAAATTATTCAAAACAAACTCCATTAAAATAAGCTAAACAAATTGGCTAGAGCTTCAAAATACACGAACATATTGCATGAAAAGCGTGGGAAAATATGACGATTTACATTTTCCTCGTTACCATTAAACTCAATCACTTCCAAGAGGATAATTAGCATATTTACAGCTTAAAAAGGTTTATTTGAATAAATAATGCCAATTACATTTCCAAATTAATTTAATATTGAATTATGATGATGGGCGAAAATATCGTGATATTTACCAATGGGAAAACGTTTAATGGTAAACCTGTAAAATGAACTAAGAGTGTATGCATAGTGAAGATGAACTCGATCAATATTGATCCTATTTCCCTAATAAATTCAATTACACCAAATTACTACGAAAAACCAAATGACTTACTTACTTTTCACTTGGCCATTTTGGATTACATAAATGCAAATATTGTCACACTTGTTATTATATTCCGGGATTATTTTAAAAATTGGTTCTATAGCATATCATGCTCATCTCCGTTCTTGCTATATTAAGGTAATGTTATTTAATACTAGTATAAAAAAAATAAATAAATATGACCTTTCACTGACTGAAGCAATTTGATTCTTCTGTAATGTTATGCCATAAGCAAAGAGTTTATGACGAGAACTGGAAACAAGATTATGTCAAATTCTCTGTATTTTAAACAAAAAAAGAATGAATTTAAGAAAGAAGAAATATTAAAAATATATGACAATGGGAATATGTATTACATTTAAGGGTTAATAACAAAATAAACAAATAATTAGTACACGAGGAGAAGGGTAAAGATGTCATTCAGCACGAAAATTCGCGTGCTTAGGAATATTCCCAAGGAGAAATGGATATGAAAAAAGTCTGACAAGATGGGGACTCGAACCCAGGTTTTTCGATTTCCTGATGACTTTGACATGATAGCTCAATGTCAGGAGCATTCTCCTGGAAAGCGGGAGACCCGGGCTCGATCCCCGGTCGTGTCTGACATTTTACATGTCCGTTTCTCCTTGGGCATATTCCATGACTTTTCGTGCAAAGACATCTTTATTCTTTTCCTTGTGCACTAATCTCTTCTTATATTTATTATTAATCCTTAAATTTAATGCATCTGCCCTATGCCATATCTTACTATTATCTTTTGTTCCTTAAATCAATTCCTTTTTTGTTTAAAATACAGATAAATTGACATAATCGAGTTTTCAGTTCTTGTCATGTATCGTATTGTTGGCGTATGGCATAAAATGACAGAAGAATGAAATTGCTTCAGTCAATGAAACGTCATATTTATTTATTTACTTTATTATTTATTAAGGGATTAATGTATAAAGAAAAAATACGTGACTACTTCGAATTGAACGATACGAATACATTTTTAAAACGATTGACTTATTTCCGTAAAAAAATTGAAACGCCAATTACGACTGGTAAATTTCAAATCGACTTGATTCATTAGACGATTCCAAAAAAGGTTTCAACGTATCGATGCAAAATATAAAATGAACATCCAGGGATAAAAGTGGTGAGAAAGTCGGACTGAAACGGAATTTTAATACTTGGCTTATCCAAACATATCCTAAACGTGAAAAGTAAAACATCCTGTTCCTCACTAAAAAAAAACATTGTGATAAGGAGACTAATAGACTAATATGTCAATACCGCCTTAATAAAGACATTGATTACTATTATTATTATTATGAAGCGAAATCATTCAATTTCCAATGAAAATACGAATAATTTTTAATTTTCATGCGCCAAAAACTTTTATTTCTCCTCTTGGGAAAATTCAGGTGCCTTCTAGTGTGGACGATGCACCAGAGAGAATTTAATCGAATTGATTCACGCGAGAATGGCACTGGAAATACACGGAAGCCGATAAAAGCCCCTTCGGGTGAAGGGAAATGGAGACATGTTATGTGAGCTGTGGCAAATGGTGTGAGTGCATATCACATTGAGAGGTCCTGGATAGGTTTGCGGAGGAATTCGAGTGTCGTACGTATATATAATCCGAGCGGCGCTTGGATGTCGCATAATAGAGAGGTGTCGTAGTGCGGAACGAAGTGGATGCAGACCAAGCAGCTTTCAAGTTTGCACAGAAGGTGAGAGAGCAAGTATCATCGAGTATAAGAGATGAATGCTTCTCCGTGAATAATGACGGAGATCACTGAATCACGAAATACGACCTTATTTTTTCCTCTAGCGCTCCGATATCCATCGCGGGGCATTAGAAATAATCGAGGTGCGGTCTCATATAGGGCTTGTTTATTCGCTCCGGGAACAAATGTTATAAATACGTTATTCATAGTAGAATAACAGAAGTGTCTATATAATTTCGCGGAAGGATGGTGTTCGTCCCGCAAGCCGAGAGCGTGGAATTAAAATATTGAAAGAGAATTCTTCAGCTGCCATAAAAGAGGAAAAACGTTCAGCTGATACTGATGGAATCTAAAAGCATTAGAAGTTTCATGCAGAGTTATGTTTTAACGCTTAAAAATATTCGCAATCTTACTTGCTGCAAGGTTTCGATGCGAGCTTGAATTCGCAACCCTTCTTAAGGCTCTAGCATAGAGTATGGAACTGTGTATATACATAATGGAATTATTTATATATTAATATCCCTTTTCATGCAACACACACCTTTCCAAACACAATTACTCTTAAGTTTATCAGCTAAAACGTTTAAAATCATAAAATTGACATCTTGCTAATTCTGTTACACCTCACCTGTTAGTTGAATTGAAAAATCATTAAAAATGGACAAAGGAATTTAAATCGAGTTTCCTAACAAGCCTGTGCCATTTGCATTTATTTTGGTTTTCAAAATCTACATGAATTCATTAAACGTATAAAGAGAGCGTGTGATGTATATTTGGCCTTCAATATTCAGGATATTCAGTGCACCATTTGCAATGATATTCAACACGCTATAATATACTCGTACGTTATCAATGAACGAGAAACTAAGGGTGGACCAAAAACCTGAGAAACCTCCATATCGCAGCATTTCCATTCCAGTAATTGTTCACTGGAAATGTTTTCAAAACTTTCCCGGCTTTCAGTTGCAGAAGAAGTTGCTTAATATACGATTGGCGATCTCACCAAAGGACATAAAACATCCTACGCTATAATTAAAAAAAATACGAAAGCGATCCACCGCTTCTTCAAATGTTCACCACCGATTCCCTAGGCCTGAGACGTAGCCAAAGGGGTGCTTTAGAGGGGTTCAAACCCCCTCCCATGTAGGTTTTGTATCCACGCAGTGCCTTTATTCTTTTCTCTTCCTTTTTACCATTATATCCATCCTCGTATTAAAACCAAAAATGTTAGGAGTAAGATGAGACTTTATAGTCTCAATAAAGACGTTTCTATTCTATTGTATAGAAGGAAGCATGCGGGAGGATGGCCTCTCACCTGTATGCGATTCAAACAACGCTGGAGACTCGCAAGGTACAAATGTTAATATAAACGAGTTTACTTTTACATTGGATTCGCTCGCCGAAGAGTGATTTTAGGCAATGCAGTGTTTACTCTATAGCTATGAAACCTGCACATAGACAAATCCTCCAAATAGATGACCTTGCCCTCGGCACTCAATGAGAAACAGCAATCAATGACCATAATATCATGATAAGCACACCGTGGCAATTAGTTCGATAGCTAGGAAAGTGTCCTAAAAAACTTCCCGAATCACACTAAGGAGCAACCTTTCTTCTTGCAGAGGTCCTCTATGCCCTTGACCGCCATTCGAAAACATTAGTCCTTACCAACTCTACAAGGAACTCCATCGCTCTCTCAGCATCCCTAAGGACATACGAAACTTGGTATCTCCCATTGGGGTTTACGACCTCTTACGTTACGACTGTCGGGCACGATTTGTGGGGCACAAAGGCGGGGGCCCAGAATGGGGTAACTCAAGCAGTGGAGTCCACACTGAGGGACAAGTATTGAGGATCACCAGGGAGGAGGAGGAGAGCGGCAATTTCTGAACAGTAGATCACCGGATTAACGCTTCCATGTTCAGTAATTCTTAAGGATAAAGGACTCTTCTGACCCATCTTGTCAGTACTCGGGACTCCTTTGCTCGGACCTCAGCTGATTCATTGCCGAGGGAATAGGAGAAGGCTTTACTGAATGGAAATTGAATACAGTGGAGAGGGAAGGGAGTTAAAACGAATGTTCAGTGGAAGTTAATCTCCTGCCACTACAATAAGTCTTTGGCGTATTACTCTAGTTGATTCGCCATATTTTCCCCATTTCTATTCGCCAAAATGCAAATGTAATTCCCAATTCTGACCCAAGTTGTGGATCCTTGTCTTTAAATCTTTCATTTCACCCTTGATCTATAAGCGCATGCAACATCTATGGTCCTCAAAAAACGTTTATATTAGAACTATCTCAATTCATTAACTTCAAGTGATTTATTCTAAACAAAATTAAATTTTGACTTAATATTGAAACGAGGATTATTTACTAATTTCCGCTACTGATTTTTATTCGGCTGGTTTGGTCAACGAGTTGGCATCTGAGTTGATTCTGAAGATGTCAACACGTTGACGAAAAAGTCAATAAAAACCTGCTCCAGAAATTACTAAGTATACTTTCTTTTAATGACGGCGTTGAGTTTAACGAAGTAACGCTTCGACATTAATTTTCCCAAGGAGAAACGTACATGAAAAAAGTCTGACGGGACCGGGACATACTAATTTCGATTTATGTTTTAAGCTATGGAAGATTAGTCACATCATAATAAATAAAAGCTTACAGTATAATTATCGTTCAATTCCAACAAAACCAACTAATCAGTAAAGCACGAAACAGATTTAATATCCTAACTAAACTTCGCTCTGTTTCTCTTGATAACGAAAAATGCGAGATTTAATTGAAATATTGAAATGTCATCTTCTATATCTCAACCATGAAATTTCTCTTATGGTTGCATTCACTACTATTAACTGAAATAAAATAACTGTTGGTCTAGCTTACATCTTTTGCCTCAATGAATTGAAACAAGAAAGAAGCGGTGTTCCAATGTCACCCAACAGATTCCCTTTGAAATCGAGACACGCTCTAGCCGTTGACAATACTCTACTGATTTACTTGAAAAATCAAGCTCCTTGCACACAATGGGAATGTAACCTTGTGTCTACAGTTCCTACTTGACTTAGAAGTTGATTCCCCAAAGATCAGGACGATTCACTATAATCACTCTGACAATTAAGGAGTAAAAATAGGTGCTGAGTAAAGTTGAAGTTGAAGGTCCTCGAAACCTTACTCGAAACATCTAAATAGATGCCTGCTCTTTGATTTTCAATAAACGGCTAACAAAGTTTTATGATTAGAAGGAAACCATTCAAGTTGATGTATCAAAATCATCAAATAATGGAAGCGCAGCAACTGTAAAATATATGACGTGATATACATTCACACCAAATGGTGTTATGGGGCCGTTTTCGTTCACGAGTTCAACTCATTGAGTAATTCTTATCGTTATTTTTGCTATCAAACATGATTCCGAGCCACTTCGTCATCTTTTCATCATCAATGATTTAGAGAGGTGTCGTAGTGCGGAACGAAGTGGATGCAGACCAAGCAGCTTTCAAGTTTGCACAGAAGGTGAGAGAGCAAGTATCATCGAGTATAAGAGATGAATGTTTCTCCGTGAATAATGACGGAGATCACTGAATCACGAAATACGACCTTATTTTTTCCTCTAGCGCTCCGATATCCATCGCGGGGCATTAGAAATAATCGAGGTGCGGTCTCATATAGGGCTTGTTTATTCGCTCCGGGAACAAATGTTATAAATACGTTATTCATAGTAGAATAACAGAAGTGTCTATATAATTTCGCGGAAGGATGGTGTTCGTCCCGTAAGCCGAGAGAGTGGAATTAAAATATTGAAAGAGAATTCTCCAGCTGCCATGGAAGAGGAAAAACGTTCAGCTAATACAGATGGAATCTGCTAATCAGATGGAGTTATGATTTAATGCTTAAAAACAGTCGCTACAAGTTTCGATGCGAGCTTGAATTAGCAACCCTTCTTAAGGCTCTAGCATNTGTAACCTATAATGAAGCGCCATAATTTAAAATTAAACTAAAAATGTAGCCGGCTAGCAGAGTGGTTAACGTGCCATGGAACGTAAGTCCAGGTTTCGAGTCCCAGCTAATCGGATTTTTCTGGTTTGATGTACGGGTCGTGTAGTATTCAATAAAAATAATAGTTGATACAGTTAAAATGTATGTTATCCGGGTCTTCCCGTTTCTAATTATATATTATTTTTATCACCATCACCAATAAAACATTTACTTAAAGATGGCAACCATAACATTTACTTCAATTCAAGTCTGATGACATTTACTCAAATGAGGACAAGCATATATACTTCAGCGTAAATTAATAGATAAATTTTGCTTTTCCTACCACAAAAATAAGAAACTCGAACAAAGTATTAAAAATAATTAAGAATAATAGCGTCACCGACAAACCCTCGTGTGAAAAATATGAATTTTGGATAAAAATTGTGCTCACATTGTGCTTTAATTCTGATAACTTTAATTATTCCACATAATCATTCCTCCGTAGAGTATCCCTATAAAAACCACAACTTTGCGAAGCACATCCGACTCGAGCGCGTTCGAGACTAAAAAACTGAACGCATTCGCAGTTCATGTTCCGCTTTCGTCGCGCGCGTGTCACGCGTCCCGGAGCGCGGGTCCACATTCATCTTCCCGGCGTGGCGCGGACAAAGAGTGGGTAGATGAATGCGGCGGCGCGGGAGATGGATAATGAGAAAGACGGATAAGGTATGTGACAGCGACACTAGCGGCTGAAAGGGATGCGCGAGGCCTAAAGAGAGAGAGAGATAGAGGAACGGGGCGGTGGTAATGGAAAAGGTAATGGCTCCCCCTTTCAATGCAGGATGATAAAGAAGATGGAATCAGAACGTGACGTTTGAAAAGAAGGGGACGGGGCGCGTCGAACGTGATGCAACTGGGTGAAAGGATGTGCATTGATGGGGAAATGGGATCGAAAGGGAAACTTAGATAAGGCAGGGGCGGGTGAAGGAGTTAAGTCGTCAGGTGACATCGAAGGTTCAGGTGGCGGAAAGTCGAATCTCATTCGATGTATCGATTCCTCGCGTCTTCTTCTCAGGACGGCTCCTTCGGCTGCGAGGTTCAACGGTCCGATGGGAGCGGGTCAGAATTTGCATTTGAACATCCATTATCCGAAGTTCTGTAATGCGGATGTTTCCCTAATCCGACGGAGGGGCTCGGGAACTCTCCGACTTTCGTCCGAGACTCGTCCCTTTGAGAGATAAGGTCGAAGCGTCCATTAAGAAACTTGAAAGTTCTCGTCAGCGCGAGTTTCTCCGTCGTCCGAGAAATCTAAGAAAGCGACTTTGGATTTACGAAACGGTGATTTCGTGATTGTATTTTTATTGGGTTGCCTTGGAATGTGATCTTCAGTGCTAATCGTATGATTTTAAACTTGCGCATACGACAGCCTCCTGGGCTAATTGGATGAACCTAACCCAAAGTGGATTGAACTAAGTCATAAAGAATACAGAGAACGCAAATAAAAGTTAGAGTTCCTAATCATGCCACACGATCACATTTACATTTTGAAACACCGGTATTCACAAACAATTGCATGCGTTATTCTCCTATCATAGACTTATGAGACTTAGAAATTGACTTCTAGAAGAAATGGATATCTTCAGTTGCCCTGGCCAAAAATATAAACGTCTTATTGAGGAGTTATCATTATTTCTTAACTGCATTTGTGAGTTCAAATTTATTGATATTATTTATTATTAGTGTATTTTTTCATCTCTTTCTTTTTAATTCATTCTTTTATTTGTTATGTACACATCATTTCGCTTTCGTAATAAAGTAATAATTCAGCCTCTGTTTTTAAATTAAAATGAAGTCCTGCATCCAGAAGTTATAATATATAAATCTACTGAGGAAAATATAATTGGCAACCCAATGATAAGCTAAAGAGTAAAAAATATATACATTACAGAGGAATTATTAGCATTGCCTTATTAGTAAGTATTTCTATTAAGGTAATCTCTTCATTAGTAAATAATAAATACATTCTGAAAGATATCTTAATTTCCAAACAAGATTAATTAAACGTGAGCCACGGGTACAATTGCCAAATATCGGCACAATCGCTTCATCTCCATGGGAATATATTTTTAGGCGTAAAACAAGTTTTATCCTGAAAAAGCACTCGAGGAAGCCGTCACTTTGTTCAACTCTATACTAGGAACTAAAGAGACAAAACTGTGGAGAGTTTTACAGCAAAATGTTTAGTAAACAGCCCAGTTTAATTGATGAATTTAGCAAAGTTATTTCTTTTCACTTCCAAAATTATGCCTAGCACCAGAGCGAATGAGAGCGTTTGACCTTAGTTTCATCTTTCGAAATAATAAACATGCAAAAATATAAAAAAATGGAAGTCAATCCACGACTTTTTCACATAATCACAGCAGTAGTACGAATATCAATCAGCTCCCTCGTTTCCTGCATTATCAATCAAAGCACGACTTTGACTGATGAATGTGTACATAATTAAATGTTTGTCATTACAGAGGAAAGCCTACCATAAGACCGTGATAGACTGCTTGATTCAAGGACCCTGCACCACTTCCACGCTTCCGCAAGGAACTATACGCATCATTCCGTTAATTACATACAAATATACATCCACGCCATTGAGTCACATCTGTCGATTCCGGAGCCCCATAACAGCGTTCCCTAACTACTCAAATGCTCCCATAACACAAACAAGCTAATGAGTGATTAGAAGACTAAGTTTCGCTACATTTCATCAAAATTTAGAAGAAACTCTTTAACTTGACTTTCCCAGGAAGCGTAACCCAGTCGGGTGATTCCATATTATCCGTTTGGTATCCAATCATTATAAATTTACGGAACGGTTCAACATCCCGCACTTTTTGCAGTTAATAGAGTTGATATCTAATCAACTATCTATTTAACAATGATATTACTACTATCCGCTCGGTACTGTATGATCGATGGCAACGTTCAGCAAGCATGTAGACAGTTTTTATCCTTTATGATATTACATACTAAATAAAACATCCAAGTCCCAGCTTCAATTCAAAGATTGATTCTCTAATTTGAGATTCCATATTGCAGTCTCAATCCAAAGATTGAGACCACATTCTTCTCATTCACACTGATTCGTACACAATAAACTAGATATTTATCTTTCACCCTTTTCGCACATAATATTAGTAATTTTCAGTAAACTATAATAACAACGCCCACGGTAGCGACTTGGTCAGCGTTAAAGCGCACCAAAACCAAGGTACCGGGTTCGAGTCCCGGCCAATCGAATTTTCCTTGATTGGGAATAGTTTGCGTGTGACTCAAATTTTCCCTATATGGGTTGGCGTCATGGATATCATATGCCGTTAAAATCAGCGCCCCAAAATTAAATGCATCATCATCACCAATCATCACAAATCATATGACGACTCTACTAGTGATAAAACTTCTTTTTTTATTGGGAGAAATTATTTACTTAATTGTTCAAAATATAGTTATCAGCCTCTAATTTACCCCCTCTCAAGTGAATAAATAAATTTAAGTAAACAGAAAATAGATTTTAGTTGTGATCGCTATATATTAGTACGGCCAATTAAAAATCCAATCTGCTGGTGCGCCAAGATTACGGGATTTAATGAAGATTGAGTAATGAGGAAATAATGTGCATGACAGGGGTCTTTTCAGGCTATTTGTGGAAATTCTGTATGGAATGTTATCGGTGTAGTGAAGAATCCTAAATAGTAACACTAAAAGTGCCCGATAAAATCATTTTACAATGAGAATCTTGCATTCTTAAAAAGTCAAGACACCTGACAAAGTAAAACGACTAAATGAGAGTATTTAACGGATTGTAAATCCTCCAATTGAATCGGACTTATGAAGATAAAAAGAAACTCGGAGTCAAATTTTACGATAATTGGACACATGTATGAAGGAAATCGCTCGTTAAATATCTAAATATTTCGTACGCAATCAAATATTGTGCGCAATCAAAATGTAATACTGAATACTGAGAGAATTATGATGTGAGATGGAGTTGGCTGCTGCAGGCTATTATCTACTCCCAGAACTGCTGCCTTCCTAACCAGACAATCATGAAGTTGAGCTGGGAAAATCTAAGGATATTATCTACAATAGGATACCGCCAAGGTGCTTGCGGTGGTGCGGAGCGTCGCATATGGCAGCAACAGTGCTAGGTTACACTGAGAGGCAAAGTACTTTTGCTGTGACCTGGGATTTCCGCATCGCCAAGTGCTCCACACTGGTTGATTATCTATTGTACTAGCTACGGAGTGAATGCATTAAGGAAAACCGCTCGTCATATATGATATTTTCTGCTTGCCATTTCCGTTTTAGTCATTAACAAAATTATATTGATCTAGTAATAGAAAAATTACTCTACGAACCTATTTTTCAGTGTTTCGGTCACTAAGCTCGGTTCTGAGTAATCCATTTTTCAGTAAATATTGGCTGAGATGCGAACTGAGGAGCACTTGTTCCTGAATTTTATAAAATAAGAAACTGGAAATAATAATGAATTTTGGGTACATTAGAAAACAGATGTTCAGGAAAACAAGTAAATAATAATTCATTATTAATTCATAATGAATAAAACAAAAATTAACTTAAATAATTAGTAAAAATTCATTCATAATAATAATTTATTGATAATACCATAACATATGTATTTCTGTGGCCCTTAAAGCTGAGAATAGGTTTTCAGCTCTCACGGAAGTCTTTTATAATTTTGATATTTGTAGCAAAGAAAAGGCAATTGTCATAGAAAGGATAATTAACATCCCATCTTATGAAATGATCAACAAAATTGCATACATATCACACAACTAGTCCACTTGGAATATTTGACCTTTAAGTTATTTTTCACGGTCGATTTCTAACCAAACAGTATAGAATCTTAGGCAATTCACCTATACAAATCTTCATAAAATGGATATAGAGTCCATCCCAACGAGAAAGTTGAAAATCACAGAAATACATAGCATTAATGTATATAAAGAAATGTTAACTTGCAAATTAGAGCTAACAAAATGTATTGAATCTCTGCTTCACATTTTGTATTAAAAAACCATTATGATGGATTTCAAAAACGAATGAAATTAATTCAGTGTTTTAAGTGGAGGACGTATGCTTCACTGCACTATGATCTGGTATTATAATATATACTTAAAATGTATTATACTTATACCTAAATTTCTCTTTAGGGCCGGGTATTGCAACAGTTTGTTGGAGTTAAAAGAAGATTATCGTTAATATCCTTTATATACGATGTACTACAATAGATACCAACTACTTTTAACGTAAACTCTAATGAACCGTTATGATACCAGGCTCTAAGGTGTACAGTTAACCAGTCCGTCTTGAGTATACATTTTAATACCGGTCCTTAATGTAAGTATTATTATATTAAAAGTAGAATATTTATAAGCAGAATTATTTCATGAAGTTACACTAAGAAGCAAAAGAAATCAGATTTCCATAACCTGCGCCCAAATTGATAGCAATATTTGGACAGTGTGAAAAATAGCGACATGACTGGGACTCGAACCCAGATCTCCCACTTTCTGGTCCGCTATTCTTACCACTAAACTACCATGCCGCGTCTCTTCCACACTGTTTGGAAAACCTTTTTTGAGGAATACCTCTCCGGAAAAAATAGAATACCTGCCCG
Source organism: Ladona fulva (assembly GCA_000376725.2). Classification (NCBI taxonomy): domain Eukaryota; kingdom Metazoa; phylum Arthropoda; class Insecta; order Odonata; family Libellulidae; genus Ladona; species Ladona fulva. Next base: position 392,741 of record KZ308258.1, read on the forward strand.
AAAAGTGGGAGACCTGGGCTCGAGTCCCAGTCATGTCGCTATTTTTCACACTTGTTATTCCTTGGGATTTACCCGCATGGCTCTACCATGCAAAGTAATTACACCTTTCCTCACTACGCGGGAGAACTGCTGGCGTAGAACTACGAGATAAATTATGTCGTGAAAAGTTGCGAAAGTCTGTAAATTGATGTGGGAACTTCAAGGCGAATCTGAGTAAAAACGGCGGAGAAAGGCCTAAATACAAGAGGCAGGAGATTAATTATTGTACAATTGCGGGAGTCCCCGGGACATTCCGTAAGATTTGGGTACCCTAGCCTGACCCAGAATTACACTGCATGATAAATGTTAAATACGCAGTAGAAAGTACACTAAAAAGCCATTATAATCTATAGAAGAAACATAATCGACAAAACATAATTAAGTTGATACATTGAATAAGATGGCTACATCGGGAAAAGAGGATAATAAAGTTTAGCTAATTGTTGCCCGTATGGCTCCCGGATAGTGGGCAACGCGTTCAACTTCAATGAAAGCGGTCCCTGGTTCGATTCCCGGTGGGGGCCTACGTGCGAAATGACCTTAGCTGTCGAAGCACTTTTAACAATACTACTACTACGTTGCCCGTTTCATGAAGTACATGTTTATTATCCTCAATCCAAAATTCCGATATCCGAGATATTTCGAAATCTGTAACTTTCTTTGAAAATTCATCTGGCTTTATTACTTTGTCGAATGTAAAGGAATAATATCGAATGTGGCTGGTGAGACGTATAAAATTCTATATTCGATAATGAGGGAAAAGAAGCCACACGAATTATTAAGAAAGAACATCCCATGACGACGTATATCCTTCATCCATAAAGAATTTAGCTCTTGGTCTATCAGCCTCCTTTGATGTTTTTCCTAAAGATGATGAATAAATATAAGTTTTCATTATTCGCTGGTGGCATCAGTATTCATGTTTCCACGTCAAATAAAAATTAACGGTTCTGCGCCCCAAATATTCTTAATCCTCTCCAACTCCACCGTTTCATATAACCCACAATCAGAAACATCCTCGCACCAAATCAGGGACGGAGAACCTTTTGCGAAAAGAACGCCATATTTCATAAATATAAAGGGATTGTGCCAATCTGGTGTCTTGCCATAGATTGAGATGCTAATATCATCTATTTTATCACGGGTAAAAAGAGCACAACCAGAATTTTCGCTTGGAGAACTGAACTTAAGGATCATACCAATAGTGTAATGAAGGTATTACATCTAATGTTATGATGCAAAAATATTGATTCTCATCGTAAGAAAGAATTAACTTCATATTTAGATTATGTAGGACATACTTTAGAATTTTAGGGGTGGCTACACCCCATTCGCGTTAGGAAGGCAATCGGCCTTCCGAGAGAGGGGAAAAAGTGGAGGAGATGGGGGGCCTTTTCAGGGGTAATTCCCGCTATGCGTAATGCATTTTCCTACTCAGGAGGCGCTGCCTCCCCTATTTTCTTAGTTGGACTAGGCCGATCTGCGCAGCAGGCTACTGAGTGAGTGCCTTCCTAACGAAAATGGTGTATAGTGACCGTCAGCCACCGCGTCTGGGTGCACGCCTGAATATGAACGACGGTACTGAGTATTTATTTACGCAAATAAAGATTAATTTCCGTTAATGGCATCATCGAACAAAGTCTGCTTAAACTTTTTCGGTGGCTTTATTTTTTAAGCAAAGAACGCATAACAAGGATAAAAAATCAGGGATCAAAAATGCAAAAATAATTCACACTCACGCCTTGGGAGCGCACACCATAGGTTTACTACACTTGATATAGAGCATTAAGGAGTAACGGTACTTAATATGTTCTACGTTACAGCAATAACTTAAGTTAAAACTACTTCCCACATATTATAGTTTCTGAGTGATGAAAAAAGCATGGCTGACGTGTGTGATTTTATAAGAAAAAATGAAAGGGAAAATGTCTGCCGTAACCGAGAATCAAAGCCAAGTCTCCCAATTCCCCACTCCCATTCGAAAAATCTTTCCTTGAATTAAAATCAAAGGAGAGAGTTTCCTGTCGAGGTAGTAGAGAGGTCGCAGCAATCGCCCAGAAGCTGGGAGATTTGGGTTCGATTCCCGGCTATGCAAGGCTTTCTCTTTCGATTATAGTTTCTGTTTCAACCATCAAAGGTACTCCAAAAATCAAGGTCAATTTACATCGATTACGACTGAGAAACCTTTTATTCTCTTTAATGCACACGCAAAAATATAGCATTCGAAAGAGGCTCCGAAACCGCGTTTCATCCTCTCATTCACGCAACATTTACACCAACGTGAATACACTTATAGCACTTTCTTGCCTCTTCCCCGGGTCGTAATTTCTCGTCATTTGGCCCCCTTTTCTTGTCACGCTTCCTTCCCATCTCCCTCATAATCTCAAACGGTCTTGAAAGAATAATGAAGCAAAGCGGTCCATTTCCTCACGACTCATTTTGTATTCGAGTCACGTGACCCTAGTGGTGGGACGGGAGCAGACGGTGGGGTTTGGGAGCGGAGGTAGTCGAGGTGCAGAGGGAAGAGTGTATGCGGTGGGTATGACTGGATGGGATGGGAGGAAGGAAGGCTGAACATGTTAATTAGTCACGTTGTTTATAACTCCGGAGAAAGGGGCGAGCGTTCGGGAGGAGGGATTAAAAAGAGGGAATTTTTCCTTAATGCCCCGCACGAGGAGAATTTGCAGTTTTTCGGATGAAAGTGGCAAAAGAAATTAAAATATGCGCTAAGAAATCAAAATTACGAGGGACCCCTTTGAAAATAGTTCTCGGAAATGAAACCGGGAGCTCTTTACGTATGTTTCGATTCATTTTTCCCTTTTACCTTGAAATTTTGCGTGATATATGTTTTATTTATTCATTTAGTTACAAAAACGTCCCCATCACCATGTTTGGCTTATGCGGAAAATGAGACTTTTAGTCTTCATCGCGATAAATAATGGTGGCTTATTAATATTGGTGGTATTATTATTACCATTATCATTGTTATGTTCCCCCATATCCAATTCGGGCATCTTCTGACGAGCGTTCCTGTGACTAAGGTGGACCTTTCTCCAGAACCTATCTCTCCGTAAAACAAATATTTTAATCCGAGAACTTATCATTCAAATGTTTGTTTATATATCAAATCGCATTCATAAAGTTTAAAAGAATAATGGAAATCATAATTTTTCAAATCATTGTATCGAATTTAATGATAAATCATTATAACAATTATGTCCCAGTCATCTCGGTATTTTTCCCATTGTTATTCCTTTGGGATCAGCCGCAGGACTTTATCCTGCAAAGTATCCAAACCTCTCTTTAATCCTCACTATAATCATTACTAGTAAACTCTCCCGTCAAGCATGACGGGACTTAATTTAGTTTAAAAATATATCTATTATCGTATATATCTAGTCCTCCTAAGCACAAAAACATTCTGCCGTAAGATCATGGAAAAGTATTCTAACTGATTATCCCCGTGCATTTATATGGGAAAACTGATGAAATCAATGTTCAACAATTGATTTGGTGGTCAATTTTATACTATCAATCGGTTTCTACGTATGTTTGGAGTTTTCTCTCACATGGAAAATTTAAGTAAACGTTAACAGTTGGCTGAAAGTTGGGTCAATAAGGAAAACGACGGCTCAACAAATCGTCGACAAAGAATCGTCTGAATGTATAGACATTTTGGCAAGGATCGACCATGCTATATAATGACAAATGACAGTTAATTTAACTGCCTGACAAATATAATAGTGAATTAATAATTTATTCCTCGGAGTGTTGGTCGCAGTTACTTGAGTAACTATGATGATTGGTGTAACGAATACGCGCAAATAAACCCATCCCTCAAAAATACAAACTAACCGGATTCGATCGAGTCAACTTCCCAGTTGACTGTCACACAACCATTTCAGGGATACAATTCTCGTCTAGCATGATTTTGTTCCATATGCATAGTAATGAAACTTTCCCACGTCTTCTAAATTTCTTTCCGACCCCATTTTTTCTAAATATACACCGATTTCACTGTGCTTACCTTCTCCGAGCTGTCAAACTTTGCATTTTTCTTTGCCAATATGAATCTCACTTCACTTTGAGAAGCTTTCTTCTCTGAAATTAAACTCATTGAATTACATTACTCTTGACGTTAATGTTAAATAGTATGGTAAACGAAAACATGTTATTTTGATCATATTATTACTCTTTAGATTGTTTTCTTCATTCTATTCTACATTACAAAATCTCTTTTCTTTTGTTTCCACTTTTGTTACGTTTGGTATTCTATAATGTATTTTTATCCACTTACTTTGCGGGAGCTTCTCCCTTATTCCGTGTATGAATGTGAATGATTCTTTCACTCTAGTGTTGTGATGGTTTTCTGAAAACTGCTTCGACAGCTGAAGTAATTTCTCACGTAGGTCTCCAACGGGAATCGAACCCGGGAACACTTTCACTGAAATCGAACGCGCTGCCAACTTGGTTATCTGGAAGCCCCAGGACTAGTGTCCGTCTATCAATCAAACCCAAATTTCACAAAAGTGCTAATAGCAAAAGTATCTAGAGCGCTAATTTAACCGAGAATCAAAGGAAGACTTTTATGCTAATACGTAAATAAAAAAAGAGAACTAAAAAAAAAACTTCCATGGACACCCAAAGATATTTGAGGGCACAGGAAATAAATAAATACATTAGATCGGCCGCCAAATATCTGATGCTTCACTTTCGTCCGTCTGAAGCGAGTCGTTCGGGTACGAGCATTGAGAGAGAATAGCCCCAGTAGTTTCGCAGAATTGGCGGACGATTCCGAGTTGCCTTCGACAATAAACGCGGGATGACAATCGCCGCAGAATTCAAAAGAAAATGAGCGGTTTAACGCTCAGGAAGGGATGGGAGTTTACCGCTTGCGCCCGCAACCGTCGACCTCCGAATCAAACCCTTTAAAAGGCCGCAGCGGTGAAACCTCGCGCTTCAAGTGCGGGGTTTCGTTTTGTCCTCCGACGAAATAGAGATCATAGTCAGGTACCCAGCACACGTTCGGCAATTTGCATGGCGCGGCTGTATGCATATCGCGCTCGCCCGTAATACGAGAATCGGCGGGGATAAACTAGGTCGGCGGGGGGCAGTGCGATTGCCGCCGATGTTTCGAGTTTTCCGAGAGATCGCTAAATGGAGAGCTGCGCGAACCGGTAAAGAACACGGGCGTAAATTGTCGGGATGACAAAATTCGACTACGTTCGAATCGCTTCATAAAGTTCCCTTTGTAGAGCCGCCGATACGCGGCCGAACGAGCAAACGCGAAATTATGACCAACTCGTCGCGGGAATAAAGAATCGCGCCCGGGGGAGAGCAGTTTAATCCCGCATCTTTCCACTCCGCACGTGGACTATAAAAGGAGTTTCATCTCCCTCGTTTTTTCCGCCGGGTGAAGATTCGTGCCGCGAATGGAAGTTGGGAATCTCCTTGTTGCCCCGGCGAGTGAAAATGAAAAAAGGAATTTTCCTCGTGTTTATTGTTTGCCTTGCGCTGCTAATGTAATTTCGCCGGAGCTTTCCGCAGAACTCAAGTAATACCCTACTTTGAAAGCTCGTCTCGTTCTTTGAACTGCCTTTTTACAAACTTTTCTAAATATTACTTTAACATGTCATTGTGGATTACTAGCAAGAGTTATTTCCCTTTCCTCTTAAAATTCTTTTAAAGCGATGTCTCGCGCATACGTAACATGCAAAAGTCCATCCTATTGTCAACTTACGATACTACTACATTACTTGCTAGTTATCGTCATAAGTGTTCTTCCCTTCGGTAGATTCATGTGCTCTAATATTCATATGCTCTATATGTCCTACTAAAAGCCATTTCTTTTGCTTTCTGGTAACTTACCCATTATTTTGTCATCTAACAACTTTTTTCTTTGTATTCCCCCTTTACTTTTTCCCTCGTATTCTATCCTCCATTTCATTGTTTAACAACCCCTCCACACTCAATATCTGGCCCACCCACTTCCTCTGTCGAGGTTTAATCACCTCAATTAAAACTCTCTCTTTCCCAACCATCTCTAGTACCTCTGAGTTTGTTTTCCCATCCACCCAATTTACTTTTTTTCATTCTACGTCATACCCACATCTCGTAGGCCTCTTATCATTTAAAGTCCTCCTTTCCAAGGTCTCATCCCTTCTTGCTAGTACTCAATCTTTTTCCTCTAATATTTTTTCTTATTTTAATTACGATTTATTTCTCGTATTTTAATATATTTTCTTTTTCTTTCATTACTTACTTACTTTATAGTTTCTACAATACTCTATTTACGTTTTCAATGTTTCATATTTACTGCAAAAGCGGTATCCCAAAAGAAATTCTTCTGAGTGAATTTGTGCTTCAATATTCATTAACTCTGATTAAGTGCACACAGTTAATAATATCAAATCAATTGGTAATGTTAACATATCAGCTTAATTTCAACTCGTCTTGTTTATTTATATGGCAGGAAAGAACCCTACAGAAACTTCCGACGTGACCCTCAAAAGTATGCAAGCAACTTATATTATCATACTGAGTGAACATAACATATACGGTAATAACAGTGGAACGGTTAAGTTAAATGTTAATAATAGAGCAAATTCGTTGAAAAACGTTCAGGAGATTTTTGAATTTATCATTAGAAAGAGTGGTACTAATCGCTAAGAAAAAATTTTGGTCAAGAACGGACGAAAGTATTTTGCAATTTCTCATGAGTACTCTAAGCAATGTAGAGATTCTCAATGTTATGAGTTGATATGAGTAATGCTTGCCGTAATATAATATATGCGATAAATTACTCGTATTTTGACGTAATATGATCCCACTAAGCCGAAAGAGAATAAAATCATCAAAATATGTCATTCGATTCCGTCCTCAAAAACAACGATTCTTCGTCATAAATACAAAAGTATGCCAATTTCCAGAAAAGCAAGAGAAGGAGACGTTGAACATAAGCACATTTAGAGTACAGTGGTACGTACCTCGACTTAGTAACTTAATTCGTTCCATTTCGAAGTTCGTGACTCGAGAAGTTAGTATATCGAAACTTAATTTTCCATTATACCTTTTCTGTCGTTTCGGTTCGTACCTCGAAATTAAGTTCTTATCTAGAGTAAGTAAACAGTTCGTATATCGAAAAGTTTTTTTTCCGAGCAGTTCGTAAGACGAGATACCATTGTAGAAGATTTTTTATAAGTGCTCCGGCAGTACGTTTTGCGTATATGACCCCCCACAGGGAATCAAACCCAGGACCGCTTTCGTCAAAGCTGAACGTGCCATCCACATGGTTATCTTGGCTACCAAATCCCATCTATGCGAGATGTTTTACCTTCCATTGTCAGTAAAATATAGAGTTGAGAATAGAAAGGCAGGGTACCCTGCATCCTCTTACCTTTCCAGCTGCTCGCAGAAGTTTAGGGTTCCCTCAGTGCCCATTCGTTGTCAGGGAATGAATCATTTTCTTTTATGTAATGTTACGGCTTAGTACCCTTTCGACTCAGCGATTTCCATTTTGGGGATATCCTTTTGAAGTCGAAAGTTGCGGATAGCAATGCTTCAATGCATCACCTTTCCAATTTTTTGAAGGATACTGGCTACCCAAGAGCAGCCTTTAATCTGAAATTAAAAATTATCTATGTTAATAGAATTCGCTATTCTGCCGTCTTGGATTTGATGGCAATGACCGTAGTTTTGGGTTGTCGTTCTTACCTGAGCATTTTAGAGTTATAACAGAGTATTTTGCGCATTGAGATCTGAATTATGGAAACTTATTCCTTCCTGAGAGTTCTACTGTATTCACATTACGCAATAAGGATTCTTCGTCGTTTCATTAACTTTTACGAAAGAAACGAAACCTATAAAAATGAATTTCGGAGGAGATTCTTCTTATTTGGTAAAAAATAGAGAAAATGATGATTATGCATGATTTAGTGAGTTAGGAGCATCCTTCATTCCTTTCCCGGCATTATTTCCATTACAAATATGGCTACCAAAGTCTTGAGATGTGTACAATAAATCACATTAATCTCGTATTTCGATTAACAGTGAGAATACGCGCAATGCAAAGTCCATTTTCCTTGAAATCGACGAGCTATCCTCCCACGTGATTATACAAAGCGGACCATCCCACGCAACGCGTGTTCCACCTGTTACAAAGCCCATTCTCATCATTTAACTGTACATTACAATAGAACAGTTCGTGGTAGTTCATCATGTGGTAGTTTCGGCACCATCTCAAAGCCTGCGTGGGAATCTGCGAGGGTATCCAAAGAATGGAACCTCTGTAAATCAGCCCCAGCATTGACAATAGATAATCCCAGTAATTGTCAACACTATATAAAAATGAAATCAACATATTTAAGGATGGTGTAGTCAGATAAAACAATATAAATTTTATAACAGTTCTAATGAAGTAACGTTTGAAGTGTCCTTTAGTTTTTAATATTAAGTTATCCGGAATCTTCTGCGGTTTTTAATTTTCGTACGAGTTTTCCGAGAGATCGCTAAATGGAGAGCTGCGCGAACCGGTAAAGAACACGGGCGTAAATTGTCGGGATGACAAAATTCGACTACGTTCGAATCGCTTCATAAAGTTCCCTTTGTAGAGCCGCCGATACGCGGCCGAACGAGCAAACGCGAAATTATGACCAACTCGTCGCGGGAATAAAGAATCGCGCCCGGGGGAGAGCAGTTTAATCCCGCATCTTTCCACTCCGCACGTGGACTATAAAAGGAGTTTCATCTCCCTCGTTTTTNTTCTTATTGATCTATAAAACGTCTATTTTAAAAGACAATTTTCCATTCTCGAAATTGGACTTCAAACTGCATAGAAATTCTTGAAATATCTTTTAAGCCCGTTTTTTACAAATATTCATACGAAGTTGGAAGTTTTGCAGCTTTAACATCGTTTGGAATGAATGGAAACATTATTGAACAAAATGTTGTCTTCAACATCACATTTGCACTGAGAGAGATACTTAAGCCAATAGGGCTTTGCCATCCCGGAAGAACAAGTAAGTTGTTTATGTGTATAAACTAAACGATACAAAAAAGTTTCCCTGTACTGTAGTACCAGTAGCTTGGAAATAAGCCTCATATATACACATCCGTTCATTTCACAAAAAAATCGATTTGAATGCCAAATTAACAAAATTCGCAGCAAATAAAGAGTAGGATATTATGACTGCGAATTTCTCATTACGTTTACTGTAAAAGATCTCATAAAAAGAGGAAAGGACGCGCAGCTAAAGAAGGCAGTTACAAGTATTATTTCAATTATTTGCAATTTTCATTCACTCCTAAATATTCTTTATTTTTCTATTCTATGAATCCGAAGGGCTCTCGGATAAGCAAGTGGGTAACGCGTCCGACTTCGGTGAAAATAGCCCCGTATTGGATCCTCAGTGGAGGGCTAAGTGCAAACCGACCTCAGCTATCGAAGCGCTTTTAACAACACTAACACTACGAATCCCGAGGAAATATCTTGAAGATTTGAAAAAAGAGATCATAATTGATCTCCTAGGTAACGCAATTTTTAGTTATTTACTCGTACATTTATTATGTAATATTTACATCAATAAATGAAGTCAACCCTTTTAATTGTAACTGTGTTATTATTTCTATTTTACTCTTACGGCGAGGTTAAGCCAAAATAGCCTCTCTTCCACCTAATCTCCGTAGATATTACATGATAATAATACTAATAAATTAATTGTAATATAAATAGGCGGACAAGTAGATGAATAAAAACTAAAATATTTAATTAGATATAGACACGTACAACACAAAGATTATGAATGCAGGAAAAAAACTTTCAACTGAAGATTTATGGAGAAAAACCCACGATACGGGAAAATACACACACAAGATGGATGCAAGAAAAAGAAGGTTGGAACATGGCAGTTAATGAGTTAGATATTTAAAAACACTCCGTAAGCCTTATTTCGGCAAGCGGAACTCGCGCCAAGAGACAAACGGGAAGCTCCGGATTACCGATTACTGGGATTTCTGATCATTTCACAGAAAAAGCCACCATCTTCAGGGGTCTCCACAAAGGAAGTGACTTCCTTGACGTGACTGATTGGGACTTCCCAAAAATCGGTAATCCGGAGCTTCCTGTTTTTCTCTTAGCGCGAGTTCCGCTTGCCGAAATAAGGCTTACGGAGTGGTTTTAAACCTCTAACACAAGAAGGGGGCGAAATAAACACGATAACACTGAGGTAATAACTGTAACTGATGAGTAATAACACTGTAACTGATGAGTAATGCAGATGATATTCAACACATTTGTATCGTCACGCGTGATGGTGTATCGGCCCTTACGTCCCTTACGTCGTAAGGATATTCATAAATGATTTTATTACCACCCAACTCAAGCGTAAGATCGAGTTAAATCCGTGTATCCTATAAAACGAGATTTTTATCACTTTGATAAATACGTTCTCTTTCTATCCGACGTAAATAAACGTTTCAAAACAGCGCATTGCCCAGATGTCTTGCATATCTCTCGATTAAGGTTTCTTTACAGAAAAAGAGATCATCAGCCGTCGTCGATTCCATTCCAATAAAGCTCGGGAAAGAAGAAAGGAGAGGCATCGAGAAATTTCAATCGCCAATGCGATATCAAACAGAATATTCCTCTTTTTCCAAGGAATCCTTTATTGACAAGTTTTCATATCTGACAGCATTTTGATCGAAACTTATTTCCTGCGTGGGAGATAAAAAAAGCCATTTTTTTATCGAAAGGAAAAACCGAGCTTTGATTCGTAGGTGGAGTATTTTCTTTCCTTTGCAAAAATCATTCGGGATGAGCAGGAATCCTTTTCTGAGGAAGGAAATGAAAGGAAAGAAATCACACGGAGGAGCGTGTTGGCGGGTAAGAGAAACCGAAATCTGCCTGCCTCTCTTAAAGGTGTACCCCTACTTCATTGAAATGAAACTAAGAAAGGAATAAATAATGAAACTGATGAGATATTTCAGATGTAACATATCTAACGCGAGTACAGCATGACTGCTGAGAAACTTTTACTCTACATGTGAAATTATGAATACGTGTGACTGTTTACCAACGCAGAAATGTGAATGTTGCTCAACGTTAATCGGAGCTGTTAAAAATTGGAAAATAATTATCCCATTCGAGGTAATTGCGGTTCCAATTAGAGCTATTTAAGAGAGCTGTATTTGCGCTATTGTAGTTGATGGGAAACCTCTCTTATGTACTGTATATTGTGTTAGTATATCTAAGGATTTGAGGAAATATTACACTTGCTTCTTAATTGTACATACTTTTAATATTGGTTGTAGACCAGTATATAAATTGTAACCGTTTAAAATGAAAATTATGAAGTGAGGTTTGTAGACTATTGTATCTAGTGGTGTGGGTTACTTATGTGAAATTGTTCGGTAATTATGGCTATAGAATAGAATTTACCATTTAGAATCGTTTCAGTTTTAAATGCAGTGTAATATAATGCCGCCATCTCAACCAGAGCCTAACTGTGGCGAAATTGTATAATAAATGAAGAATAATTAAGAAGAATGAAGAGGTACTTCAGTTGCTCATCAATGTGGCCTTAGTATTCTTTAATAAATGAACGCTCTATTAAAACAAATTCTTCGACGTTATACGCTTAATTAATGAAAATCTAAATAATACCGTGGAACGTGAGTTCGTCCCTAGAACGTGATTGGAAATTAACCATATTTTTCCTTCTTTGGCTTTCTTTATGGCATGTTCAGGATGATACCTTACAATGAAACATAGCTGCTTTCAATAATTTATTACAGCACGAAAGTGGTGAAATGATAGAGGATAATTTAGCAAATGCCACTGTAATGTTTCACGACGGAGGCAGAATTTTTCATGGAATACAATGGTCTAATGAACAATCAAAAAAGGCCATCGAGTTATGGGAATTACTGGATCCTAGAGTAACTTTATGAATATTGCTTTAAATATGTTTATTTATGATTTGTTCAGCCTCGAATAAAACTATAATTTTAGCTATGAAATTTACTGGACAATTAAAGTGGTGGGCCTAAACAATACAACGTACGAATATACACAACCATTCCCTAACCGGAAAAAATCTCACTCGCCGGGAGTCGAAACCGGGACCTTAATGTTGAGGCGCTAAACACTCCGCCGGAATTTTACCTTCTTTTATCTACTGGGTACTTGGGCACATAGCTACTAGTGCGAAATTGAGCCCCCGTTGACCCCGTCTAGGCAATTCTACATCCTAATACCCTGTTTACCAACCTAATCTTCTCGTGGTATCGCGGGACATCTCAGAAATCCTTTCCGTCTCATGTATTTCATTCAATCAAAACCGAAGCCTTAAGGATGATTCTTTCGATTCATCTGATGCGAACGGATGAAACACTTTGCCGGAATGGGGAATAAATTTGGAAATGCGAGGGCGGTTGCGCGAAATGGGATAAAATGGATATATATCGGGAGAGTGGGAGGACGATGACACGGGAACGAAGGGTTTTGAGTGGAGATATTTGCTATGAAAGGGCGTTTCGAGGATGAAAGATCGGAGCGAAGAAAGAAAGAGAGACGTGAAGAAACAGCATGCGAGGAACCGAGAATGAGACAACTTCTTTGGCGCTTAAGGAGCGAACCTTCCGCCTCGTTCTCATATTATATCAATTTATGCCCGGGACGCATGAAAGAAATGAAACGTCCCCCCTTTTCTTCTCAAGTTTCTGTTCGAACGCACACATGCTCGCTATGTGTTGAGAAATGATTGGAATCTCATTACATTTTTCAACAGAATATCTTAGAGAAGAATTTTCGCGTCTGGAGGCTGAGAGCATCCGCGAAAGGGACGAACAATTTAGTTTTCTTTTTTGCCTCTGCTATTTAATTCCTCGGTGCCTTTGAGGAGCGGTGAGTAAAATTCCGAAGAATTCGAATCCCACGGTGAAGAAAAATCGCTTTTTGGAATTTCTCGCTATTCTTTGATATCGCAAAGATGTGTTGAGGCACTGCGAGGAGGGAAAAACTTAAAAGACGTTTATAAAAAGCTTTTCCTGTTAGGAATCGTTGAAGCTTTCAATATGATGAAATAAAATGAGGCTCCTTGCGCAAAATTTCATAACTGCCACGAAGAATTTGCATGAACTTAAGTCTATAAATAGCAATAGCAACACCAACACTTGTGTCCAGGATCAAACACTTGTGAGCCGTTACTTATGAATCGAAAGCAAGTTAGAGGAAACGATCTAATAATATCAGTAGAATTACTTTCCAATTCAGAATCGTTCCATTAATTACACCATTCATAGTTCTTTAACGAATTAAATTGAGTTTTTCAATTTACACATTCGTAATAGCTCCCATTCGTTTTCAAACCAAAAAGTGACTGTTATAAAAAAACCTAAAATCTCCATAAAACATCAAAATTTAAAATTCATCCAGAATACCGAATAAATGAAGATGGTTCAGAATATAGAATTCAGCAAAATAGATTACGAGGGAAAAATTGTAGTTTTTTTCGAGATATTCACAAGGGAGGCATGAGTGTACGCGTGCTATTTATGATGCATATTCCATAGGATTAGAATAGTTAATAGAGACAAAGTGCTACCGTATATTACCATCGCAGGCGTATAATTGAAAAGAGATTATCGCGCAAGAGATGAAAATTTAATCCTTTCACTAGGATTTTTACATTTTAATCGATGAATCTAATTATGCATCCCATTAATATTTATGGCACCGTATTTGCTAGCGAAATCTTCCACGAGATGCGGATAGCATTTCAGTGAGATGATATTCGAAGCCGGAAGGCAAATAGCAGCTCGTAATGGATCCATATTTTCCTTGATATTTGTCGACTGCTCACGATCTTCATCACAGCTGTGTATATTTACGAACATTAAATAATTACGCAGCCATTAAATGGTTGTTTAGCTATTAGTGGAGAGTACTTGAGCTGGGCAAGTGTTTGAAACTGTTTCTCCCTCCCGGTTTTTCTCTTTGCATACATTTTCAGAGGGTAGTAAGAGTAACCCGAACTCTACTGCGGTGCCATATGAATAACCCGTTTAGTATGGCCGCAGTCCCACTGCGGTAATTGGCGTACTTTTTAACGTTAAGTCGCTTAATAAAACAGCGAAAAGCTACGAAACTTTTTGGCGATTGCCTTTCATTTGAATTAGGAATCAAATCTGAGTATCATAACGATGTTATCTTATGTTAGATTTTAATTATCAATTATTGAACTATTACATTCCCTATCTGATTTAAAAATTCAACTATTAGACTCGATTTTTAAATCACGTTAAATACATCAAATTTTTCTCTATGGCTCGAGATATTTTTTTCTTCCATCTTTACATCATTGAGGATCAGAACACAACTGTGTTCTGTTCTGTGTTGGTCACATGACAATTTTGCAAAGTAAGTAAATCTCCGACAAACAATGAAATTATCTCTTTTTGTTTCTCAACAGTAAAAATCTTCTTTCCACGATCATTCATAGAAATGATCTTTAAATATAAAAATCACTTTTCTTCTATTTAAAATTTTGCTCGTATATATATGCCAAAGATGGTGAATGGTATTTATCTCTTAATCTTTCTTCTTTCGTTAAAATTTTAACTGAATATTACTATCGTAATATTGTGGGTGCAGATGTACCAAGGAAATTAAGTCAAATAATTGCGTACAACTGTTTTCACAACCTAATCAACAGTCCTACGCTCCAGCACAGTTTGTATGAATGTCATATTACTGTGGCTCTATAAATAACATACTGCTTCTTGGTCGTAAAACTAGGAGTATCTTCAGTGAATAATTTAGTTATAATTATTCATTAGATTCCATTAATGAGAACCACTGCTCTATGATTTGAAGTTCATCAGCCGTAGGGGTGGAAAGCATAGCGAGCTAGCGCTCAATCCCCCCTCCCAAGATCTCGGGTTCGAGTCCCAATAAATCCTATTTTTCTTATTATTTAATGATTGTATGTATTCTTCATATTAAAATGAATTTAGTTTGAGTCTTTCCATATCCATTAAAGATATTACGATACATTCTTATGACTGAGGAAAGTATTCCTGGACGGCGAAATTTTAAAAACTACCGAAGAGTTAATTTTTAAGTACAGGAATTCGTTTTATCAAACGACGATGGTGAAGTAGCAGAAGGTTCTTACTCTTATTTCCAAATTTATGTTTTAAATCAAAAGGATACTCCACTGAATACCAAACTATCTTGAGCATTGCTAAGAAGTTATGCATTTTAATCAAATTCTTCCCTCTCGACACTCAGACAGAACTTCCGCGCTTCTTACACCAATGCGGGTTTAGAAAGTAAACGAGGGACAGTTCTGGGAAACTCCGGAATAATTAACGTGCCCGCTCAAGGCGCAAGGTCTACGACCACCTCTCAGGGTTTGACCCAGGGAATCCGGGTTTCGCAGGCTTGCCTACAAGTCTGACAACACAATCCGAGGGTCAGTGGGAATGTTCTTCCACGTAGAGTCGGCTGAGTGACTTATATTTTCCAACAAATATTCCCCTTCACTCAGGAAACTTGATTATTTGATGAAACCGTGGAATTTAGTTATCTCTTCTAGAAGGGTTACCTAACGCGTAGGTGCAACTTATTAATTATTTCATTTCGACGCAAACACTGCCAGAAGTGATGCAATGCCAGGGAACGTAACATATTAAGGAATCAATAATTAAAATACAGCAAAAGAGACGAAATATGCGCTTGGAAACAATAAAATCCGTTGAATAATTTAAATATCAACGTTTTTGCAATTAGTTTCATAACTCAATTATATAATGCAAACTGTCCTTTGTTAAAACATAAAGAAGTACATAGATTTTATTTTATAAACTCTTGTCTCGTTTGTGGATACGATGACATAAAAGCTTTTGTGGTATGGATGATACAGGTCAGTGGCATTCATCTTATAATCTATCATTACTGGCCGATCTCCGTGGAATGACACAATGAACTAAGAGAGAAACAATTCATAATTTCCACGTAAGAAATGATTCAACGACCGGTTTCAGCTAAAATGCTATCATAAGGTAAATACACAGTAAACGCAATCACTTGTATACGGAAAGTTTACAGAATTAAACCATCCTCTCTTCCTAACCTTCCTTCTAGACTTGTATATATTTGAATGCGTTTCCTGTATAATTGCACGATGATACTATTTTAGCCTAAACCGGCCGTTCAATTACATATTATGGTAAAATTACAAAGTGTTTTTCTCTTAGGACACCAATCCTGATTAAGTGCTTACTCATAGGATGTCTTTATTTACTCCTTCTATCGGTTTAATGAAAGTTGTTGAGGTTCTGTATATCGTGAAAAAACACGAGCTCTAAATAAATCAGTATCATACTTTTAAATCGAAGAAAGTATTTTATGCCAAAACCAAATTTATCATCATCACTAATCATCATCATCATAATGTTTACCCGGCCCCATTAGTGATGGGAATAATAAGGCTAAGAAAATTTTACTGTTTACTTAATTTATATTTACCTGTCCATTTAGAAACTAGAAACAAATGCGTTCTCTAAGTAAAAATAAAATCATATCAATAGCAGTGTTGAAATTTTCTAAGATTTTCCAATGAGGCGCAAACATTCAGAGCATGGAAATGTAATAAAATACGTCTTTATTGAGCGAACTTGGGACTAGAAAAGCATGCGATATCCATGAAATATTGCACTTAAATCCTATACCAGCCTGATAAAAACTTCACTTTTTGTTTCTCCATTAAATGTCACTATTTTATGTATGGGATTTTTATCGATTCGACACAAATGTCCTTCGGTTGAAGACTAATGTAAGGTGTCAATCCAAGGTGTTGGTGGATCCTCAGATCAAACAGTCCCACCCGAAAAATGGAAACTCTTTCTTCCCCTCGTAGTTCGAGCCACTCCCCCTTTTCCGAAAAATTCAGATGCGTAAAGAAAAAGAGAGAGAGGAAATAATTTATCGCTGGACCGATAAAGAAGAGGACTATCCCGGACGTGTAGATGTTCGAAAAGAAGGGAAAGGCTTCGGAAGAGTGCCAAATCATGAAGAGTGTAGGGGAAGGATACCCTTGTTCTCATTATGAGAGGCGTAAGAGTCCAGACGTGGGATGGAGTGGAAAGGAAAAATTAGATTGGTTCCAAAAAGGGTAGATGGTTCAGAGAATGTTAAAATAGTCCCCGGACGATGGAGAAGGCCATGGAGGAGTTGACTGGAGATGTAGTAAATTTACAGAACCCTCTGCACTTAGAACATGAAGCGTTAACATTCACTCATATATCGTGTGCTGTAAAAATAAAAGCTTAATCCCTCAATATAAATGGAATATTTTGATTTGTTGGCCAATTAAACATAAACTTGAATTTGCCTTTTCACCGTGTAGATTTCAATGACTATTACTAGGTATAGAAAAAGGTGAAAAACGACTTTCCTCCTAGGAAAACACCTAAAGAAATACGAGCATGAAAATTTTCTGCTAAGAATAGGACTAGAACCCGGAATCTTTCACTTCCGGGAGAGAACAGGCATACCTAAATTTTGTAGATTGATAGTTTACATGGCTATAGCATCCTTCCGAAAAGGAGAGGATTATTGGTCCGAGTACTGGTTCTGTCAGATTCTGTTATGTATGTTGTTTCTTGGTAATTGACTTGTTACAGTCATTTGTTTTAGCTTGAAAGTCACTAACTAGTAGAAAAGTGTCCATGTATCATTAATTCAAGGGGCGAGAGTGGAAAGGGGGTTTTATTAAAATACGTATAAAACGCTACTTAAGCCGTTATTCTGGTGGTCCGATACTTTATTTATACCAGTTCATGGAAACAAAGTAAGCCTTGAATTTTAATACCCTCTATAAGTTGAGCGAATTGTATTTTCCCATAAAAACTGACAAAATCGATTTTCCAAGAAGTTTCAGATATTTCCAGTATTCCCAATATTTCATCAGCTAATACTTGAAAAAAGAAGAATATTGACAATATGGTATTCTTCTACCCCGGATTATAAAGTTTTGTTATTAGAAATGTATTGGGAGATTCCTAGAAAATCGATTTTTTCAGGCCTTTTTCTTCCATGAACTGGTTAAAACCTAGGCTCGGACCGCCGACATAAATTCTGAAGGGGTAATTTAATCCTGCATTGTAATTTATATTGTGTAGAGAAAAATTTAACTGAATCCTTGTATTTATGTATCGAAAAACTGCGTATCCACTTTACTTCGCACTTTTCTAAAGTCATGGCACCTACTTGAGTATTACGTGGTAGTGATATTCAGTGGCAGAACGAATTTTTGTCTTACACAATTGGTAGAAAGACGGGATTGTTTTGCTGTTGTAAAATATCCCTGTATCGTAGCACTGCTCATAAGGAATGGCAAAAAATAATTGACCCTACGGTAAACTTCACACCATAAGGCAAAATGTTTTGGAAATCAACTATGGAGAAGGATGCTTAGAAGTGCACTCGTTGAAACAGGTCGTCTTTGTGTTTAAAAATTCTGTGATAAAAGCACTAAAAGTGTCCTTTTCGATCCCAAACGCGATTAAATAACTTTAGGCTTACATATGAAAATATGAGGCTTTCCTTTTGTTAAAACAATTGTTATGGATTGTGACCAAGTTTCCTTTCCCCTAGGCAAAGAGATGCATAGTCTTTTGAATACATAAAGAGTTGAAGTAATTAGAATTACGTTCAAGAATGGATACATTCGAACCTGAAATGCATTATAGAACGAAACTATGTGTGCTTGTGTAACTTGCTCGAGTCGTCGCGTTGGATAGAGAAAGGACTAACGTCATTACATATTCATAGCTTTCTCATTTTCTGTGTAAAAATGATAGCATTGAAAAAGTTTGGAGTAAAGGGGACTTTAAAAACTCGTTCAGAGCTGTATAATGAATGCATTCTCTTTCTTCGGAGTAAATTTTGTTTGGTCTGCCGTTTAAAAAAAACGCGGCCGTTGGCCAAACATGTTATTTTGCGATAAAAAGATGAGGATTGCAATTTTGCGGATGATTCTCAATTATGGATAAATATCTATCACACCTTTTTTCAACAGAACGGGATAATGAGATGGAAGAATTCTCTATCTTTTTGAATGTGCATATTTGTTCATGCTAATGAAAACGTGTTTATAGTGAACCTATAGATTAAAGACTGCAAAGTTTCCCCCATAATATTTCGCATTCCTACCAAATGCAGAATTATCATACATACATAACATTCAATGTGCAAAAATTCATGTACAGACATTTGTACCAAGTTAGGTATGCTTTACGGTTCCTTCATTTACGGTTACACTCACATACGATTTTTCGTTCACAATTATACGATTCGTATAATTGAACAAATAATTGTTAACATTTATTTATTCAATTACAATAACAATTTATTTGAATCACTCGAAAAATAATTCAATGCAAACATCCCCACCTCTTATCGCGGCCTCAGTTTTTCAGTTAGAAGACTGTGAAATAAAAGTCTTCTGTTCTTTTCGTACAGTTAAAAATTGACCGTTATATCTGAGAGGATTTTTTAAAACCCGCAACGACATTTTGCTACGAAATGAACAATTCCAAGCTTAATTCTAATGAAAGAAAATACTAGGTAATGCGTTAGAAACAACACACGCAAAAGAGGCTATATTTATTATCTCAACTTGAATACCAAGTTTCATAGTTTTCAAACTTAAGTAAAAATTGTATCACTCAGGCTAATAACACGATCAATTTAGTTACTATACGTTATGGATAACATCAGCCTTCACTTCGTGGAACCTTCTAATTTTATTTATGGCGAAATAAACATTGGAACAAAATATTCCGGTTTCCACAGAACGTTCATTGAAAATGACGACTAGTTTCAATAAACTTTCTGTGGAAACCGGAATACTTTGTTCCAATTTTTATTTCGCCATGAATAATATTAGTTACTGTACTTCAAATCTGAGTTGAAACTCTCGAAACCCTCCTTGAGATTTCGAAATGAAAGAGGCGGCGACACTATCTGTATTGAGAAAATAACACTTAATATCAACCCCAATCTATGGAATAAGTTCCTTACGTTTAAGAACGTCAAACGTGGTCATAGTTAAAACTCGACGTTCACTTCAATTCAAACTTTTTACCATGTAACACCACTTACAACAGCATTTATTAATTAATGCAACTGTTCTTTAAGAGTTTCAATGTAAATTTTCATCTTTTTCATAAATATTCTGCTCATTCGAAATCTTATTTACCATTCACCTAAGCGTAAAATAATCAGATTACAGTTCTTTTGAGGTCTAATACGGAATCACTCGATTTTATATGAAAACAAAATTTTGAAATCCAAGATAATGAAGGCAACATCTTCAAATTCGCATTTGGGGGGGAGAGGAGCGACGATTAATTCCGAGAATTTGTATTTTTCGTTTCTCCGTTTTCCGTAATCAGCTGCTGAGCTACTACTTTAATTAGTAAACGTATCGAAAATGTTTCGTCGCGAAGAATAATAAGAATGGGATACTATGAGGAGATAAAAAAAATCGATAGCAATGGAAACTCGGCACATGACTCTAGGCGCAAGCATCGAGCTGAAGCACCTCATTCCATTCTATACTTGAGTCCCCACTAGCAGTCCGTTAAGGCAGAAATAGAAACCCAAATCGTCCCATTCCAATACGCAAATTAACATCCAGCGTGTATTCCTCAGTTATCTGCCGAGTGCCTATTAATCAAATCCTGCAATACAACGTAAACATTCGCCCAGTTTTAAGGAAACTGCTCTCGCGATACACAGCTCGGCAATCACTGCTGTAATTAGGAACCAATATCTGGATCATGATTATCCTCAGAGGATTCATCATTATTATCAATGGTACATTCTGCCCATCCACTGTTTCCGGATTTGAAACGAGGCTTAGCCAACTTACATGTTACATAAGAACAGTTTCAAGAAATTTCAGACAAAAGGCAGAAAACTTTAACAGATAAGGGTGAAAGTAGGACGTGAAAATTCTATGTTAATGCTAATCCCTTCATAAGTGATTACAACACTTACTTTTTTCGAGATCAAGCACAAGTTAGCGTAAAGGGTATATTTGTAATATCATATATATTTATTAGTCATTTGTAAATTGCATTTTTTTCTTAAACGTAAAAAGGAACCTCCAAATATATCCATGTTTTATTTGAATGACCACCGACAAGCAACGAACTCAAAAAAACATGCTCAAAAATGAAACATTGTTAGCCGGGACTCAAACCCGGACTATCGGATAGTGCATTAGAACGCTAGAGCACTAGCTATTCGGCCGCGTCGGCAATAAACGGAAACGGTATGTTAACTAGATTCCTAAAAGTTTTCTCAAATATTCAGAGTGCATTTGGTCAAACTGTCTTATCTTGTCATACACAGGAGAGTGAAAAATCCTCAAATGTAGCGACTTCTTCAGCCATGTATCTCGCACTTCAGTCCCTTTGATATTAATCATTTATTTCTTATATAGCTGACTTGTAAACAATGATCGTAAGATAATACAGAATATTCTCAGGCGAACCACGAATAAACCTGGTCCAGTTATCATTGGCTTAGTTACCAAGAACTTGAAAATGACCAGGAAATATATTATTAAGAACACGTTATTATACAATAAAACAGGAATTTCTTTACTATTTATTTATTTAATAGGTTCACGGTGGAACCATTTCAGAGTGAATTCCAAACAATAAAGCGTAAAAAATTAACAGCTATATACCAGAGAACATACACCTTAAGAAATACACACAGCTAACTGAAGGAAATATTTACAAAGTTCAGAATTACTTACATAAACTATGATTTAAACATTCTTTTAAGAAAAAGCCATAAGACAGTCTGAAAGGGTCTATGGAGGGTGGAAGGGAGTTCAGAAGGTTAGGAAGTCGATATAGAAAAGATAGTTGTGCAAGAGACAATCTAAATGTAGGAACAGGGAGTGGATATGTAAGTCTAGTTGTCTAAGGTGGAACATGATAACTGAACAGTGACACTAGTTCGGGAGAATCGAAATGTGAGTATATATATTGTGTATGAGAGACAGATATGATTTCACTAAGGTTTCATTTCGGGATCTTAGAGATATGTATTTAAGTATTAAAGCTGTGGAAGAATTCTGTAGATGGAATACACGAGATTTTAGTATATTAACAAAAAAACTGAAGACCTGGTTCAGGGAGGCAATATTAGAGTTGGTGACATACTGACATGGTCCATATTGGGGAGCAATATAAAAAGACCGGGATGACTATAATAATGAAATATAATTTCAGGGAGTCTTGGTGATTCGTTTCAGTGAAGCGGTATAAGATTTCAAACAGAGAGAGAGCTTTTCTTTTAACACATTACAGTCAAAATATTACGGACGAGATTGAATATTACTGGTTCCCTCTTACATGTATCCCATTTAATTTCAATAACAGGAAAGGATATTGCAGTAAAAATAGAGAAAAGAAGGGTGACATTATGAGTGGGTAGAAAGCCCAACTCAAGAGCTTAGGAAAAAGTTTCACAGCAGGAAAACACCCTCAAAAAGGGATGTGAAAAACCTGCAAAACTTACTGAAAGTAATAGCTAAATTTTAAACAGAAGAAAATTAATTTTTATAATCTGAAAAAAGAAGAAAAAAAATTAATATTAAAAACCCTATCATATAAAAACATTATATTTCACCTAACGGAGTAAAAGAGTGTGGAATAAATGAATATATGCTGCGGATAGAAAAGAGAGTGAAAATAATACATTTCAAATAACTTTTAAAATTTATTAAATGTAGATGAAGTTAATCATCCTCCATTCCGTAAAAGATATAATGAAGATCGGGTATTTAGTGAGTCATGTTTCCTGTGATCGCAAAGTAAGACCTAATCCCTATGGTTTTTAGGTGATCTTTAGGCACGTTTGTATACAAAATACAACGGAATAAGCTTCTGTTACAGGACTCTTGCCTGGGGACATGCCAGTGCATCGTCTCGCATATTTAATTAATCGAATTGATTAATTGTGTGTAATTATTATGCCCCTGTTACGAGGTCGCGCAAAGGGAAATTAATTAATTGCTGTTTTTAAAACTTCGTATACTGAATACGATGATGCAAGTTATGAATAATCATGGATGGATTATGCTATGATTAGAACTTGCTGTACATCCACGAATCGACCCAGATTTTCAGCTCATTTACTCCGAAATTTATTTAAATTATGTTTGAAATAGAATTTTTGATAAATTATTCGAAATCTCGTTTACTGATATATGATCAAGCGCTTGAATGCACGCATATTTTGCAACTTAATCCCGGGCTGCAAAAACACCGTGGGTTCAACCTTTGAATCGCTCAAAGGTCACACTAAATATTATCTGAAGCAACACCGATGCATTCTCTGTCAAATTAGAACTTACATCTATCGAAACAAAGTAGAAATGAAAATCACACTTTAATGTAAAACACCATGAAATGAGATTTTCATTTCCACTTTGGATCCATCCCATGGATTTTCATACGTAAAAGTCTTCCACAATCGGTTTTAATTTACATCTATTGTAAAAATTCCTTTCTTAGGTGTAAAATGTAGATAAATCGATAACCATGCGATTCTCGACAACCCGAATATGAATGTCGAAAGAACGAGAAATAAAATGACAACTTTTGATGTATCATAGTTCAAAACATCCATAAGAAGAGTGATAAAAACAGAAAAATATAATTAGAATGTAATTGTGTAATGTAGATTGAAAGGTTCCTGTTCTAATTTAAGTAATTTTTAAATAAGTTGTTGTTGTTTTTGCATAGCTGCACATTTTTTGCACAATGTTTTGAATGGAAATTTTATTGGCCCGTTTTACACAAAAACTTGATTTGGATTCCCAAAATCTTCTTTAAGCGCTCTCAGAGTTTTGCGTAAGACTGGTTGATAAACCTTGTCTTGCATTAGATTACTCCATATGATTAAATTACAAAGCTTATCGTAAGAGGGTGACGTTTCGTCGAAGAAACAAACCGTTACTGTGAATTTACTTCATACGAATTTTAGAATAATATCATAGCACACAAAATCGTGTTTTTTTTCTCAATTTATCTACATGATTAATGAATGTGAACGTTACATGAACTTTTATTACTATATTGATACTGACCTGTTTAGGAACAGTAATATTTGTATCTCATAATGATCTTTTTCTTTTTTTTCTTGAAAATTTATTTCTAGCTGTCTTGCCTTCGAAATAATGTACCATTTAGCTTGCTTTTCAGATGAGATTTAATATTCCTTTTCCATCAAACTTTGTTATATATCATTAGATTTCGCGAGTACATCAGACCTCCTTTCCTGTCGACATTTTCTTAGAATGGTATTTTTCTCCTAAATGCAAGCTTAATATTTTAAAACCACATATTAGTTTTCTTCTGTGCACTGTTTAAAGCTATATGACACCATATGTCATGATATTATGTATTATTAACTTCACATGACGAAGGGTTGGATTTCAGAAGAGACTTGATAGTTTCAGTCTCGCCCGAATATAATCGCATTGTTATTGTTATTGCTGCATAAACATAAATCCCACTTTCACATACCATTTAATATATTGTGTAGTGCGACAACCAAGAAGATCCCGGACATGCACACACTCCATCACCCTCTATGAAGTGTATCTTTCAGTCCATCATCTCTTCCTTTCTATATGCCTAAAGTCATTTCTAAAAGCTGCTGAATCCTTGTAGCCTGTCTCATACCAGCTTCCTGTTCCTAAAGGGACGAGCGCATATGAAATAACCGAAACAAACTGGAGCAAAAAAAATTCGACCAGAGCGGAATAGCTGAGGGGGTAAAAACGTGTTTCCGGTGGGTATTTTCCTACCATTCTCTCATAGAAAATTCAAGGGAAGGGTGAAGTGCAAAAGTTAAGATGGCACGAGACAGAAAAGGGGGAAACAGATATCTGGCAGAGAAAGCAGCGGATGACATATATAAAAAATCGAAACCCCACCGAGAAAATCTCGGAGTCTAGGACGATCTCTACATCTAGACCTTTCAATTTCTTGATTTACCTCGCCCTGCTTTTCTCTATCCATATCTGCATCCATTACTCTATATTCATCCCTTAGGCTATACACATTCCTGTCCTCTCACTGCCCCACTTATACACTAGTTTCTACGTACACTTTTCTCTTTGCATCAATCCCTTAACTCTAGCGTACTCATTGTGCCTCTTCCTCTCAGTACACGCTGGTACGTTCCTTTTATGCCTAAATGCACTCTCCTACATCTCCATTCGCTTCCCATGCCATTGTTCCTATACGCGGCATATATTATCTTCCCTTTCGGCAATATTTCCACGCTCAACTTTTTTCACATCTCAACTTGCCTTTCAAACTTCATTTTTTCAGCTGCTATTAACTTATCCTTCCATTTCCCATTCATATGCTCATACTATAATTATAGGGGACGTTTGCGTTCCAGTTTCAATTTAAGGATGATAATACCATCGGTATTCTTGAACGTCTAATTGTTGGACCGCTCTATAGCCTCTCCGACATTTATATTTTATGCATTATAAGAAGCACCATTAAAGAAATCTTAAAATGTATCCAACAGAATAAAAGAACTGAGATATTTCAAATGCGGAATAATTACTTTTCACTGATACCTAAATGCATTCTTGATTATTAAGTATTGTCAGATAGGAGATTGGGAAATTTCCAAACTAGGATGATTGATGTGAAAAATAAAAATACCCCATAGAGTTTCCAGGGCTGAGTTCAAGGGTTTGAATTGTCTTTTTTCGAAAAGGGGTTAACTTTAAATAACTATTATAGAATTTTAACAAATGACGAAACTAAATTGATTGTTTGTACTCTCATTTATACTGTTGCCTTTCTTCTGCCTTCCATATAACTTTCTTTTACGACTTACATTTCGTAATTGAACCAATACATGCCTCGCTGACATCACAGGTGTTTGGAAAATTTAGCTTACGGTAATATCTGTTTATTTTCGATTAGATGGTGACCATCGGAGTTGAGACCAGGTGCATATCACAATTTTGCATCTATGTAATGTTTACTGCAGATATGACGGATGTTCCCGAGTCGTAGATCTATCAAGTTATCTTCGTAAAACGCATATACGCAGGACAGATGAAGTTGACAGAGTAGCATCGAATTTGCCTTATTTGGCTTCCGGTTCTGCATAATTCTCACCTTTAAACCCCACTCAATTTTTATGGCATCAATATTGCGCATACTGCGTCTTAGAGCAATATTTTCATACAGTACCGTTCTAGCAGGAAATAAAACTGAACCCAAAAGCAGCATCTTTATTACGCCAATAAAACATACCAGATTATTCACGTTCGTGTTGAATCGTTTGAAAAATTAATGTTTTCTTCTGAAAAAATAGACTTGCGGCGGTATTTCGGACAACAATTCACAGCTTGTGTTATTGCAACAAATTTGCATTTACGCAATAATCAATCAAGCCGATATAAAATTCATATTTACCGAGTTCATATTATTTCGTCAAAATAAATCCATCCAGAGATTCCTAAGCGCAACCGAATATACACAATGATTACATCAATAGCTTGTAATAGTTTAGAAAATTAAATCAAACTCTTCATAATGCAGGTGTCATCGATGTCATCATCACTTCTTCATTAAATTTAAAGGCGTCAGCAGCTTCGTTTCCTTCTTAATCCGACTTCGAAAGCGATTAAACGAGTGAAGTGACAATTATTCAACCACATACAACATAGCCGCGACAGCATACAGCATAATCGCATAAAAAGGACCACTATGATGAGTTTTTTTGTTGACTTACACTTTTTTAGTTTTAAATAATGTATAAATTCATAATATCGTTTTGTTACTGGGTATAATTTGAAAAGATAATTTCTTAGAACTAATTTAAATATGTTTCAGCTCTAAAAGCATTCTCTACGAGTATACAACATCTTAAAATAAACAATAAATATTTAGAAGAGAATGTTGAAATATTTATAACGGTAAATCATTACACAAATCACAACCTAAAGTTTAGTTGTTATGAATTGCAATTCGATCACCTTTTTTTTAGACATTTGGCTGATGAAAGACCTGCCGTACGGAAGAAAACGCGCGTGCGGTGATTTATGGCACAACTGACGAAGGCGCGAAAGGTTAAACTTACGCTAACAGAATACATTGCACATGCTGTAACAATCACAGGACCCATGAGCACATTGTGTGGCTGTTTACCTCCTTTTCTTCATACACCCCTTTTCTTCTCTGCGAATTCCTCCCAAGTTTTCCGGCCTGGATCGCAGGATACCTTTTCCTCCTTTCCTTTCCGATCTCTACCACCCTTTTCCATTTCTCAATCGGAATCACTTTCTTGGTTTGAAAACCGCGGACCTTTTTTTCGGCCAGGGATAAGAAAAACGCCCTGAATGCGAGATGGACAAAACGTGGATGGTTTGGGACGAATGTTATTCCACCATCGAAACTCACTCCCGCGGACAAGCAAAAAGAATCGTATAGGAGAAGCCTTTTCCACTCCATTCTGAAAAAAGCCGCAGATATACGGTCATGAAAAAATAAAAGCGAATCTCCGACGCTCGCATGCGCCGAGAAATCACTTTTTCATGTTTACTGAGCCGAGGGAGCAAAATCCAACATTGAGTGGTTTTTGCTGGAAAAAGGTCCTCCGGGTTTTTTCCGCGAATCAAAAGCACTTATCATTAAAAAGGAACAAACTGTATAGCTAGATCATCTGAAAATAAGGCTCGATCGTTAAGTAACAATATATCTAAGCAAAGAATGAATATGGCATGAACTACAACCTGTTAACTGCAACGGAAATTAATCTTGATACGAGGAATACCTACAGGTATACGAGGCTAAGTGTTGTGTTGATACAAGACTTGGGTAGTATAGATAGAAGGAAGTATATATAATTAGTATATATGTGAAAGTAGTACTCGTATAATCATACAAAATGTGATGGCACAGTAAAAACTGAAGATAGGCTGAATCGACAAAATTAACTATGAAGAGGTTACAAAAACGGGAGAAGAGGAAAGAGTTTGGAAAAGTACAGTAAAACCAAGAGAGGAACCGGAGTCGTTTGTAGGCCCACCTTAAAAAATACACAATTTCTCATGTCACTGCTTTTTTGAGTTTGTGTTAGAATTTTTTCTAAGCGCAAGAAAAAATAGGTTTAAAATATTCGTAAAGGTTTACGCATTCTTTAAATTATAATAGAGATAATATTAGAGATAATTGAAATTCAAATATTAGTTTTGGTAGCTTTAATACACGGACGTACACAAATTCGTCAATTTTTGATTCACTAATTTTATCATTTTCCTCATGCTTCATTGATAAAATAAACCTGTCCGCCTTTCATGGCAAATGATGATGAAATATACATGCGTGACAGCGAAATCAATTTTTAAAATAACGGCCTCCAAAGACGTCAAGCAGATGGAATTTGTCGATAGTGTGTTAGTACATGGACGCACTATGAAGGGACCGCTTCTTCATCAAAGCAAGTCCCTTATACCTCCTCCGCAGACGTTGAGGTTTTGCTCATAGGAACTGGAACAGAGGATTCCAAGAAAAAAGCCAAGGAAAGAGAGAGCAAAGCAAAGATGGAGCCGGGAGTACATACAAAGGAGGAAGAATCGAAAGTCGAAGAATAGAAGATAAAGCCAGCGAGTTCCTACCTCCTACTTTTTCAAGTATTTCTCGGGAGATGCGACTTTTCTTCTCCCGCTTCCCCATTTTGCCAAGCGGACATTTTTTCCGCCTTAAGTTGGCGTGAATTATAAATGAAGTCTCCCAGTCGTAGAATGAGGAAAGAGGCATTGTTTTGGATAAAAATTGGGTGATTTACTCACCAGAAACGACTATATTCCGCCAAAGAAGTGTAGATAATGTTTCCGGTCCCGTGTGCTTCCAAAGTGCCTCTGCAATGTGTCTTTCCTAGGAGTGCGCTTAGGTTCGCTTTTCCATGTAGTGCATACATTTTTTCACGAATATGGCTGTAAAAGCTTCTAAGATATATAAGTCACTCGATATGACAGGAGTAATATATATATATATTTTTATTTGAATGACCACCGACAAGCAACGAACTCAAAAAAACATGCTCAAAAGTGAAACATTGTTAGCCGGGACTCAAACCCGGACTATCGGATAGTGCATTAGAACGCTAGAGCACTAGCTATTGAAGCAAGCTGCCGCGTCGGCAATAAACGGAAACGGTATGTTAACTAGATTCCTAAAAGTTTTCTCAAATATTCAGAGTGCATTTGGTCAAACTGTCTTATCTTGTCATACACAGGAGAGTGAAAAATCCTCAAATGTAGCGACTT